>RXPK01001970.1:0-89743 GCA_004143645.1 Protaetia brevitarsis
TAGGATTTTCTATTATTATCAGAATACAGGTTGGATATGTATATATTTTAAAAATAAATACTTTGTACAGCATTGTAATGATTAAACAGTACACCTATTAATGTTATACTTAATCGCTCTAAACAAAATAATTTACATTAGTTGTTAAAACATGTTCTAAATAAACTGAATTCTTTTGTCACAGTCAAAGGGATACATACTAAAAATTCTCGTTAATTTAAGATATTTCACAATCTTTAAGGTTATTTAATGCTTTATTTGGAAGTTCTCTGTTTTCTTTTTGTTTTAAAGTTTGCGTTTCAAAATATTTTACAACTACCTGTTTAAATTTAAATCACTATTAATTTGGTCTAACCTATTTATTAAACAGACAAAATTGAAACAACATGACGAAGAAAATAAATAAATAAAAGGCAAATATTTCCTGCAAATTTAAAATTGATTGCAAAATGTTTAATTATATCTCGTTACAACTATGTTTAAACGCGCTTTTATTAGCAACAGGGCCTGCCATCCATCCGCCGTGTGGTGATAAATGTAGGGTAAATGTTGCTTTCTGTATTTAATCTACTACTTTAAAATTAAAACTGGAAGAACTACTTTAAAATGATATTACTAAGGATATATACATTTTTAAATCAAAAGAATGAAGGGTTACGTATTTCATTAATTATAATTGAAATTGCAGTTGTTCGTGAAACAATTTTTACAAAATTATTAAATACTGGGTCTATTTATTGTCGTTTCTTAAAAATAAAATAAGCTGTTTGGGATATAATTTTATTAAATTATCTTTAAATTGACTTGATCTGCATATTTTATTTAATAAGTTTGCAATTTCCATTCATTTGCATCTCATTACACTCACGTGTACACTAAATAATTACGGAAATAAAGTCCTTCAAGTTTAAGCAAATTAAATTAAGAAGACACACGATATTTAGTTTCCACATCACGTATAACATTACCTTACTTTACACCGCTTCTTGGAAACACAAAATTAATGGTCCAAAAAATTTAATTTAATTCACGGTAGCCCAGGTAGAACTTTAAACAATCGCTCAAAAATCCGTTCATTGTTGCCTGTCGTATTGTAGCATTTCGGCAGATTTTAAAAACACAATGAGCCGGACCACCTGCTTAGCTAACACCCCAACAACGGTACCTTTTGTTTACAGTGCTAATAAAGAAGGCAATCCCACCATTTTTAGCTCGAAAAGCTACCAAACGAATGTACTTTCAAACACCTGTTGGTGTTATTTAAATGCAGGACTGACATTTTTCTTTTAGAGCCGTACTATGCTAATACTTTTGTTTCTTTCCCGCCAAATAATTAAATATATAATCATTTTTTAATTATTTATATGTTTGTGAATTAAAAAAAAAAATACATGCTGATTATAAGACAATACAGAAAGCAACTCGCACCCTTCTGATCTCATACATATTTAAATTAGTTACTTAGAGAGAAGTTACTAGAACAGTATCTAATGTACTCGATCGCGCACGTTATCAGGTATAATGATAGCTCTAGAAACACGTTTTTAACGGTATCCAAACAAGAAGAAAAACTTGAACAGGGAATAAGAGATATATCTCATTAATGTGCTCATTTAGCACAATAACCACGGCCAACCTTATAATTATCTTATGAAGTCAGTACTTGGCGGTGCACTAACATAAAGTATTGCCTTGCGTATATACAGTTTTGTTAAAAAGTTTTGTGATTTATTTGTACATATATACAATTCAGCATCAAAAACCTTTTTGCAGTAAAAGTGCCTTGAAAATAATCTTATAATACATCTTTATATACTGCTTTACCAAGAAATTGTTTTTTAGTTGTTTGCCCAATAAGTTTCTTTAAGATCTAGTTATATAATCGCAGAATAGCTATTAGAAAAGGTAACCGTTTTAGCCAAAGAAAATATAAATTCCTTTTAAAACAGCTTATTTTCTCGAAAACTGCTCCAAAATATATATTTGAATTTATATGTTATTACTTTAATGTACAAAATGTAACACTTCTGCTCTTTTCACCAAATATGATAAAATATAGATTTCCAACATTTTCTAAGGGGCCTTATATTGAAAATTTACCCATATTCTTCATTATGTATTAACTTGAAAGGTTGATCAGTATCACATATATCCATATACTTAATTCTACTAGAGAACTGGGTCCTACCACAACTAAATTAATATTGTTGAATGAATAAATATGGAAATAATCATTACCAGTTGTATTTGGTATTAATCTATGCATAGTTATTAGGTATATTATAGTTATTGCGGGACACTACTGATATGGTTTAAAATAAATATTAAAAGAGATATTTAATAAGGTTTTTCTTAGCTGTTATTTAATTTTTTGTTTGCAAATTTTCTTCATATTAACAGCTGTTTTTTTTATCTTTTTGGATTTCTTTTTTTTTTTAATTAACGCTTAAAATTATTGTTTTGTTATAAAGGCATATATTCTATTTCTTTTAACCCATAACAATTAATTATAACATAAGTAACGGCAAAACTAATTGTTATAAATTTAAGTTCCAAAAACATTAGAACGTTTACTGTTATAATAACAAAATATTTATACTTCTTGGTTACATAAAACTTTTGCTTTACAAACTTTCGAAAAAGATAAACATAAATATGCTAGAGCGTCAAATATTTTTCTTAGTAAATTCCTAAGAAATATAGAGAATATAATATTGAGAAATATTAGTAATAATTGGAACAAAAAATGGAGATAATATGTTTTATTTTTTTTTACTTTTATTTTTTTTTCCAAATATTTGGTTTAACATTCATTCCAAATTATAGAAATATGAATACTTTTTTGCGTGAAATTAATTGCTCTTTAATAAAAAAGATACTATGTTTCGTATGCAGCAACGGAAGTTAATCTGTATGTGATCCTTACAGCCTTTATACAGCAATTATGAGCGCCTTCTTAATATTAATGCTTCTGTGTAAAAATTTGACAGTTTGCGAACCACCCAGTATATAAAATTATACCTATAAACTAGTTTTTTTTTCTTTGTAACAGAGCATAATTTGAAATATTTTATATATGCATTGTTTTACGGTGAAATTCTATGCATATCTGTCTGTAAGGTTATCTGTAAACCTGTAAGCATCCATAAAACATGCCCATGTTTCTACATATAATCTCACAGGCGCTACAGATATGAGTAGAATCCCATAATTAGTTATACCAGAACTTTTTGCCTAAAACAATGAAATGCGTAGTGTAAAATCTAATTGTTAATATGGACATGTTAATGTTGTGTCGTTGGATAGACTTTTCATAGCTAACAGTAATTAAGGGCGTACGGCAGAGCAATATGGCGGATACGTATATCGATGCACTTATTCGGTAGCTTTTGGCGAAAATAAGATAATAAAGCTTTGATTTTGCTTATTGCCTTTTGAAGTATAAATGTATACCTTCCATTGGATTATCTCGATTTTTTTTTAATTAGCTTCTACATTTGGCGTAATTAATTTTTTTCTCTTTGCACCCAGAAACAAAAAAGAATTATGACAGATGCAAGAGCAAATTAGAAAAATTGAGATAGTCAAATTGAAGGTATACATGCATGCTTCAAAACGCGATCAGCAAGAGCGAAGTTTACTGTCTCAATTTTTCAAAAAGCTACAAAAAATAGATCGTACTGTAAACTGCATTGATATACGTGTCCGCCATATTGCTTTTTCGCGCGCCCTTAAATGATAAATAAAGACATCCTAATCAAATAATAGTGGGTGTACATTCAATATAAAACCCCTTAAGCAAGGAGCATTTTGTATCATATTTTCTAGGAAGGGTAAAATTTTTATTTTGATTACATAAGTGTTCAATGAGATACAGTAAAAAGAATAAAAGATAAATATCTGGCAGTAGTTTGTGAGAAAAAAGCATTTTGAAAAAGTAAAATTATTTTCTTGGGCCGAAACAGTGACGTTTTTGAACAGAAAACTAAGAAATTACTTTTAAGATATTTCTTTTTGCCATACAAAGACCTTTCTAAAGTCAACCAAATTTGCATAAGTTTTTTTTACATTGATAGAAAGGATGCTGTAAACCAACCAAACAATTTTTTTTACTCATACCAGAGTAATATGAGCAAAAAATTTGGTTCGTGGCAAAAACTAAAGAGACAATTATTTAAATTATTTTTTCTTAATATTTATTCCACTGTATTTCTTTGATGTAAACTATATTGCTAAACGTACCCTTGAAATTTTTAGAAATTTTATTCTGATCGTTATGTTGGCATTTTATATTACAATAGAGCCCCCCATTATTGTTAATTTTAAACAAAAATATGATTGCTTTCTGATAGTTTTGAGTATATACCGTAGTTTACGAGAAGTAACACAACAATAAGCAACCACCACCGTCCCATATAATTATACATTCTGAGATCTGACAATTACTTGCCGAACCAAGACTGATCCGACTCTTGATTATTTTAATTGCTATTTGTGCGCTGTAACCTTGCATATTGTGATAATTATCGCAATTGATTTATTACCAATTTGTTGCTATTTATTAATGTTCGTTATATGCCCATCTATGGGCGTCTGTGCTTACTACTAAAGTTTCCACGTTATTGATAGTGTAAAGTAGGTAATAGCGACAATGTCTGTATACACCTGACGCAATAAGTTGCAATTTTTTTACAGACATCAGACAATTGTAAATAAGTTCGGCATGTATCATTTGCATCCTTGCATACGATGGTAGTAAACCAAAAGTGGGATTATAAAATTCCACGACAAACAGCTGCACGACAATGTTGCTATTAAATTTGATGCTGTCATTGAAAAATGTTATATATATATAATGATATATAATAATATATAAAATGTTACTGCTTTTTTTGGTCATAAGTGTAGGTCAATCAGTGTTTTACCGCTGTTTATCCGATATGTATATATAAGGATCGTTTCATTAAACGATAGTTGTGTAAATGAGTTGCCATTAATAAATCTTTCAATTCAGAGAAATCGTTTAAGATAGGCATATATACAGCATAGAAGAATAAGAACGATTACATAGAAAACTCGGTCAATGTCCTGAATGGAAAACATATATGAACCCTCTAGTACTAAGAATTAATTAATTGAAGGTCCCATAGCGCCAACTTGCTCATTTACTTCTTATTACTCATAGTATTTGTGTAGTTTTGTTTTTGTATGCATTTAACTTTACTTCATTTTTATTTCATCCAATTTAAATAAACATGTATTTCCTCCTGAATAGGCCGTAAGCGCAGCCGCCAATCAGAAACGCGCTAGAACCCGAATAACCGACGACCAACTGAAGATATTGCGTGCCCACTTCGACATCAATAATTCCCCGTCGGAAGAGCAAATACACGAAATGGCATCACAAAGCGGCCTACCGCCAAAGGTCATAAAACACTGGTTCAGAAATACGCTGTTCAAAGAGCGTCAGCGCAACAAAGACAGCCCGTACAATTTTAATAATCCGCCGTCGACCACTCTAAACCTGGAAGAGTACGAAAAAACCGGCGAGGCGAAAGTGATGCCTTTGAACAGCTCAGGTAGTAGTACAGAAGAAAATGCCATTAAAAATAAATCCCCCCCACCGCCTTTGCAGAACGAGATAAAATGTGAATTGAAAGAAGAACCGGTGGAAGATACGGCCTCCATTAAATTTCAAAATAACGAAGAGCATAAGCAACATCCGGACGAACTTGAGGAGAAACCTAACATTTTTAATATGGCGGCGAACCTACAACCACCTCCAAGTCCGGCCTCTTCGATAAGTGGTTCGGAGTCGCAAAATTTGAGCCACTTATCCACCCCAAACACGCCACACAACAACCTCACGTTAACATCGATAATTGCCTCACAACTCGGCGATAGCATTACCACAACTAGTACACCATCTTCCTTAAATTTGACATCTTCGACTCAACATCCGCTGCAAAGTCCTATGTTACCACCACCTAAGCTAAATCAACAAGTCTTTCCCAGTCCCAACAATATCCAAAATATGTTACCCCTAACACCTAACCGTTGTTTGAGCCCAAATAGAGAATACCAAGGGTCAAATTCCAATCCTGGCAGTACCAGTGGGAAAAGAGCTAACCGAACACGTTTTACCGACTACCAAATTAAAGTTCTGCAAGAATTCTTCGAGAATAACGCATATCCCAAAGACGATGATTTGGAATACCTGTCGAAACTCTTGAGCTTGAGTCCGAGGGTGATCGTTGTTTGGTTTCAAAATGCAAGGCAGAAAGCCAGGAAAGTATATGAGAACCAACCTGCTGTTGAACCGGCGCCTGGAATCCAAGAGGAACCAGGCGCTAATCGATTTCAAAGAACTCCCGGCCTAAATTACCAATGTAAGAAATGCCTGCTTGTGTTCCAAAGGTACTATGAGTTGATTCGTCACCAAAAGACCCACTGTTTCAAGGAAGAGGACGCAAAAGATCGGCGCAAGCTCAAGCGGCAGCCGCACAGATTGCCGCAGTTTTAAGTTCGGAAGATTCGAACAGTAGCACAACCATAGAACAGAATCAACAACAGCCTCCTGTTCCGCAAAGTCCTCAAATTCAGGGCGCCTCTCAGAGCCCTATCCAACCCAATCCACCAACAACACCAACACCGTCTACTGCAAATTTTCCTAATTCCCCAATGTCTTCCTCTGGAACATCGGAAACGACGAAAGAAGGTACATTTCAATGTGATAAGTGCAATTTGGTTTTCCCGAGATTCGACCTGTGGAGGGAACATCAACTGGTCCACATCATGAATCCCAATCTGTTTCCGTCGTATCCCCCCGATTCGCCTTTCGGAATTTTGCAACAGCACGCCCAATTGCAGCAATTAAACGCTGCGAACTTGGTGAACGAACAAACTAATAACAAGACAGCTTCGCCAATACCGCATCCTTTGATGAATATGCTGAATAATGTAAACGCCCAAAAGAGGAAATTGGAGGAGTATGACGGGGAGAGCGACGTTTCTGATCAGCCTAAAGATAAGCGGCTGAGAACCACGATTCTACCTGAGCAGCTAGATTATCTCTACCAAAAATACCAAATCGAAAGCAACCCGTCGAGGAAAATGTTGGAAAACATCGCCAGGGAAGTCGGCTTGAAGAAGCGCGTCGTACAAGTTTGGTTTCAAAACACCAGGGCACGTGAACGCAAAGGCCAATTCAGAGCTCACGCCCAGGTGATTAATAAGAGGTGCCCTTTCTGTCCAGCGCTGTTTAAAGTAAAATCTGCTTTAGAATCTCATTTAACCACCAAACATGCGGATCAATGCGCCAGGGGCGAGATCAACATCGACGCCTTACCAGACGAGGAAGCCAGCTTGGAATCTTCACCCAGTTTAAGTTCGGGTGGCGATAGCAAGTTTCAGCAAACCCCGACAGGCGTCATTCCACCTATGTTTCATAATATGAATCCCGATATGGAAAATTCGATCAAAAAATATTACGAGGAGAGTATGAAACGGTACATCAGCGAATTACAAGCTCACGCAGCCTCATCCAATGGCGACAAAGGTGAAATCAAAACTGGTAAAGAAGACGGTGAAATACCGTTGGACCTGTCCAAACCCGTTGATCTATCTCGGCCAATGAAAGTCAATATGGACCACGAAAGGAATTTGTGCGATCCTGGCCCTTTAACGGATTTGAGCGAAAGATCTTTGTGCGACGAAAGAAGCGATTCCATGTCTGAAACAACTGAGTTTTACGATGACGAGAGCAACCCAACGTCGCCAGCTAGCAGCACCCAAAGCACGCAGCGACCACCCACGTCTGCCAGTGGTGGAGGTTGCGGGGGTGGAGGAGGTAGTAGCGGCGGTACCAAACGATTTAGAACGCAAATGTCCTCCGTACAAGTCAAAATCATGAAATCGCTGTTCTCGGATTACAAGACTCCAACGATGGCGGAATGCGAAATGTTGGGCAGAGAAATCGGCTTACCTAAGCGCGTAGTGCAAGTGTGGTTTCAAAACGCAAGGGCGAAAGAGAAGAAGAGCAAGATAGCCCTCCAGAAAGTCCTGGGAAACACCGACGCGGATAATCCACAATTACCTGATGATTGCAAATACTGCTGCTTCAAATACTCCCATAAGTACTCCGTGCAAGACCACATCTTCACGAAGAGCCACATCGCCAACGTCAGGATGCATTTAGAAAACGCCAATAAAGACGGTTTGAACGATGGTGAATTTACTGTTCCTCCAATCCCGGGCCGTTCGGGCGCGATGTCAGCCGACTCCACGACGAATCCACAACAGCAGAATCTGAACAACAACACTCAGCTGCAGTTGCTACAGATGGCCGGCATACAAGTTGGTGCAAACAAGAGCGAACAGGACGAGAATCAAGAAGCCTTCTTCCAGCAACTTTATGGGCTTGGCAATAATAGTTCCTATAGCGCGCAAAATCCGTTCCTGCAACATGCTGTCTTTGGTGCTGGCGGTAAGTAGTTTTTTGTTTTCATTATATCGTCTATTTCTTTACGTTCAAATTTATTTAGCGAGTTTTATTTATTCGAAATTGCTATGATGATATTTGCGTCTATTAAAATAATGTGTATAAATGCTAATTTGAAATACAAAATTTATATATCTGGAAATACACTTCACGCTCAGTAAATTTTTATTTTAAACTTGATGTGATACAGTAAATAATTTCATGATTTAAAAGAAATGCACTAATGAAGTATAGAATTATTATCATTTACTTCGAAGCATAGAAGACTTTTTTTGTACATGAATGCTTATCACTAATAAAATCCTGGAGAGTTAGTGGATACTAATACTAAAAAGAAATCTACATATTTCATTGGAATAAATATAAATTATTAAATCACAAAAATCGCGACTGGATCATTATTATTTTTCTTCTAAATTTTCAAATTGTCGGTTTTTTCCTTAAAAATAAAAATTAGTTCTGTGTTACAGGCAAGATAAGCTATTTCGTCAAGTAAATTAATCAAACAAAACTAAATTGAATTTTTAGAGGAAAAGGCATAAATACCGGCTACTACTTTTTTTCCTCATTAAAGCGTTTACATTTTTAACAGTGGTAGTATAGCAGTACTTGTTAGCAAAATACTTTGAACGTAAATCTCGCGTTTATTGTCAAAGTTAAACATATATGAAACTGTATATTACATAAACGTGTTATGATAGTAAAGAGTAACGTATGGTAACTTTATTGGCTTAGATAGCACCCACCCCAATCTGCTATCTCTATAATCGCAATAAGCGGGAGTGTACGGTATAAGATTTAACCTACTAGCTATGAATATGGACTACCTCTTATTTATGTTTCATCAACAACAGTCTCATTTACATATATATATATATAATAATATATATTAATGGCATATAGGTATTTTAATTAAACTATGTCAAGCAATAATACACATCTTATCATCTAAGACTACCGCAAAAATATAAAACATGATTCAATTTAGGTGAAGAGATATTATTCAACGGTTCTACAAAGCCATACAAACAGTTATTTGACTTAATACATTATTAAATTATTTACAAAATTCGCAGCCATATTTATATTTCTTACCCCAATCAAATCATATATTATCACATATATGCTCAAAACATGAGCTACCGAACCATAATAATAGCTCTTTAATGGCCCATTTTAAAGACATCGATATGCTGTACTTATTTCAGATTATATCCTAGTGGAAAGCGTACATTTACATTTAGTTTACCGTATATAAAGCTACTATCTTTCAACCATGTATTACTGTATGAGTTATATGAGAGCACTATTCACTTGAAGGATGAAAAGTTATAAGATTATCTTGCAAAATTGTAAATGTTTGCGCAGAAATCATATTTATAAGTATGTTGTATGTCCAACTATTTGCAGTACGTTAAATTGATCTGTCATTTAATGACAAATGCCTGTATTATATATTTAATGCAAAGTACGCTGATGTAACGCGAAAGCCCGTAACAATTACAGTTCATATTTAGATATTTTCCACTATTTTTGCCCATTTCTTTTCTATGATAACATGACATTTGAATGAGAGAGAAGACTTGGACGGGTTGTTGTTTCTTTGGGTATACATATTAAAATCCAATCCAGGTATTACAGACTATAAGCTAAGCAGCAGATAAGATTTTTTTGTTTTAACGCAACGCGCCGGCATTTCTACAAGCAAATATATAAATATCATGTAAAGTGTATCATTATTTAATTTGTAGTACAAAGTTTTCCGCTACATAGTTTATTATCCTTTAAAAATAAACTTATTGTGATATATGGCGTACATATCTTTGACAAATTAAACTTACTTATACATATAAGTAAATATATTTTTCGGTAGCCCCCTTGTTTATTTGATTATATGAATTAAGAAGTTTTAAAAACTTTTTTATTTTTATTTTGACTTTCATTAATTCATTTGAATCACTGTTAATAAAAACATACAAGTTTGTTTTATTTCGCTATGCTTTGTTAACTGGCTACTCACTTCTACAAGCTATAAACAAGACAATGCAAATCCTAATTACATTCTGTTGTTATTATTTTTTGTTTATATTACCTTTCAAAATGGGGTTACAAATATCTGTTATAATTTCTACTGCGTGCCATTCATTTTGCCAGCAAATTAATTAAAATAAATCGAACATTTCTGTGTTTTTTGTCGGTCGTCTTGCTACATTTTAGTAAAAGCAGTTCCACTTTTACTTTTACTAAGAACACACTTTTTTTTTAATTTACTATAGAGAACAAACCTTTACAATTTAAATAAATGACATTTTAAAGGACTAACACTTGCCATTTTGTTACATCTTTGACACGATTGAATATTAAGTCAAGAAATATACAATTTCCTATTTAATATTCTTTTACATACATTTTCAATCGTGTCAAAGCCATAACAAAATTGTGTTCGTCTATTAGAATGTTGTTTGTTACAATTTGCTGCCCATTTTGTCTAAAATTTTAGAGAGACTTATTGAGCAGCAGCTGCGGTGTCACATTAATTTTAATATTCTACCGACTACTCAGTCAGGTTTTAGACCTGGATATAGTTGCGCTACAGCTTTACCTACGATTACAGATGACCTTATTTCAGCAGCTGATCTGGGTAATATTGCAGTCTTGGTGCCATTGGACTTCTTCAGGGCCTTTGATCAAATTAATCACCCTCTACTTATCCATATTGCATTATATCGGTTTAGATGCTTGTGCTGTTCAACTTCTTTTGAGTTATTTGTATTGTAGAAATCGCAAGTGTGTACTAATAAAAATATTTCGGACTTTGTATTCTTAAAATCAGGCGTTCCACAGGGTTCTGTTTGGGTCCCCTGTTGTATGCAATTTACACTTCGCACTTTATTTTTTCCATAATTTTTTTTGTTCTTATCATTTCTATGCTGATGATACTCAGCTTTATGCATCGTTTTCTCCTTCTAAAATCGATGCAGCTGTAAATGCAATTAATAGGATTTGCAGCAGGTTTCGGATATTTCGCGTCGGCATTGCTTGAGTCTTAATAAAGACAGGTGCTGTTTTATGGTGTTTGTAGTTCATTAAATAGAAGCGTAGTAATGATTTCGTTAAGCTTCGAATGGATGGAATCGTAAAGATTCTGCGAGAAGTTTGGATCTAATTTTTGACAGTGAGATGCGGTTTAGGCATAACACTACTGCAAACATTAAACGGGCATATATCAATCTGAAACTATTTATCCTCACAGGTATATTTTAAACACTTCTAATAAAAAACTGCTATGTGACGCTCTAGTGTTGTCACATTTTAATTATTGCGATACGGTGTATGGGGCGTGTTTAGATTCTATTGACAGACATAGGATACAGGTAGTTCAGAACTCGTGCATGAGGTTTATTTTTAATATGCGAAGACGGGCACATATTTCCCATAAGTTGGCTGATTTGAAATGGTTAAATATGGCTAATCGTAGGAAATTGCATTTCCTATGCTTCATTTATAAAATCTTAAAGGCGAATAGCCCACCGTATATGGTTGCAAAAATTAGGTTCAGGACGGATGTGCACCATATTAATATCAGGAAAAAAGATCTAATAGATATTCCTGTGCATCATTCGCAATATTTTAAAAGGGGTTTCAGTTATAATTGTGCACAAGCAATGAATGGGTTACCTGGCCACATAAAAGAGCTCTCGCTGCTGCAGTTTAAACACACAATTACAACATTTCTTGTAGATGAACAAAATAAATTAATTTAGGAGTGATTTATAAATTTATTTGCTTGTGAGTGGTCATATTTTTCTTCATATTTTTCTGCAATGGGTTGACATGTCAGGTGTTTGCATGTTTATTTTTTTGTTGGGTCATCAGGAAGAGCAGCGATTCCTTCAGGTTTAGCTGATGATGATCCTTTTGGCGATAAAACTTGCTGCCTAGTTTTAATTTTGTTTTTTCTGGCGCATATAGCATGTATGGGGCTTGCATTCTGTCTGCCTTCAGTTGTACATATACTAGTATTACCTATATGTTGCGTTGGAAGATATGTTATATATTTGCCAATAAACATGTTTATTATTATTATTATTATTATTATTGTAAGAAAATTTTATTTTATTAAATGTTCCCATTGTTTTTCATTAAAAATAAAATTTAACAAGATGACTGATACAGACAATGGAATTTCCTATTTGTCTTAATCAATTTGCTGGCAAAAATAAATGTAAGGCAGCAAGAATTGTAATAGGTATTTATAACTTCGTTTTAAAAAATAATATGGAAAGAATAATAATTACAGCTTGAAAGAGTTATCTATGAAATGTAGCGAAATAATAAAAAAAAAGTGTAAGAAATTTAGATGTTTTTATTAATATTAATGGCCTACAATCCTAATCAAAAAGTAGTTATCAAATATTTAATTATATCAATAGAACAAGGTACTTGTATACACTGTCCTCTTCTAAAATAATATATATACCCACCCTACTGGAAATACATAAAAAAGTGTCTGGAAAACCGCTTCCCCTCCCTCTGTGTTTGTTTGCCAACACGAAAACTGGTCGTGCACAACCCCGGTCTAAACCAAACTTACCCCCAAAGAAGACAACCTTCCAACAATACCGAACTAGAAGCGAAAAAGAAACTTATTTCTTTCCACCTCGCTCTCGTTATAGCCGCCCCATTCTCTGTATTACGGCGTATCTACGTACTCCATTCCGCTATGAATTGTTTTCTACGGAAAAATGGGAAATATAAATTAATATTTCAAGCTCCCCTTGTGCTTCTCATATGAATTCGTAATGGCGATGCGGCACCAGTGCGATACGTGCAGCTCTGGAAGTATATACCCGGGCCCCGGTATGTGTACTATCCGGCGCGGCGGTCGTGTGGTAGCTAACGGTGCGGCAAAGGCCGCTAGTCGGGGTCCGAACGGTCGTATCGCGTGGCGATGGCAGGCGTCGTACGCTCCTTCTTCAATAAATATGGGGCAAGTCGCGGCGACGCGAATAGATTCCTGTATCTTGATGGAATATTGGATGGAACGGTTGATAAATGGGAGTTTGTTTTTCGTAAATCAACTCTCCTCTTCCATCGCATCCGAAGAGTTTCCGGTTTATTTCTTTTTGTGTATCGCAGAGACGTATATGTGTAACACCATTACTTCTTTGTAGGGATACAATTCAAACTTTTTCAAACGAAATGCGGAATATATTGTAAATCTATGCGACAGAGAAATTGATTGGTGGGTTATATTTTTTCTTACAATATATACATCTAAAATTCTTTTTTTAGAAAACAGAATAGCGTGTTTCAAAATTTTCCTTTATAAATATTACTATAAATCATTTAGTTTCTACTTGATAGTAATGCGTCTATTAGAAATACGTATGGCATGGACAGTACGCTAATTTTGAGCTTCAACAATCTATAATACGATTTACTAAAGCAAAAAAATAACAAAAACGTAATTGCAGTTAGAACTGCACTGTAAGCCTATATGAAACTTTAAGCCTGTTCATTCACAATGTGTATGGAAATTCTTTTACTAATGGATACCAAAATAATTTGTGGTTCTATGCTAACTGTAATAAAAGTTGAATTTATTCCATTCTGTTTCATTTTACGGTATGTGATTCCCTGGTAATATAATGATGGGGCGTCATTCTAAATAGATTTGGATAAAACGGAGAAAACGAATTTCGTTTTAGAATAATTAAACATTATTGTTTATTAATTATTCGCCTCATGGTAGGGAGTTCGTGCTGCCTACCAATTTTCCAAAGGCCGACAATTTATTTAAGAAATATGTTTGAAGGTCCGTAATATAATATTTACTAATTAATATATTATTTACTACAATCTTTCTGTGACCGGTTTCGGTTTTAGCACAATTTCATCAAGCAGATTTTACTTGCAATAATCAATCGATGAATAAATTCAAAAACTGCATAAGTAGAAAAGCTTTGGTGTTATCGCAGGCGAACCTTCTCCGATGACCGCAAATTCTTTGGTAACACGCAAACTACATTAGTTTATACATTTTACCCTTTCCACAATTTTTATGTCTAAGAATTCTAATAAACGAATTTTATTAGGTTGACCTTACATGTATTTGGTTGTGCTTGTAGATGTAATTGGAAGTACACTGTAAAAAAAGTTGCCTACAATTTTACCGGTAAATTTGCTTCATAAGGTAAAATTTCCACCATCTAGTAAATTTCACATGCTGATGAATTTTTCAAAGATTGTACTGTAAAATTCGTATGTAATATTTATATGAACTGTATATTTGCCGAACGCGTACAGTTAAATAACCTAATAACCAATCACATTGCGGCGTATTCAAGTAAAAGTAAATATAAAAGATCCTCAAATTTTTACCCAAATTTAAATACCCAAAAAAATTGTCAATTTTACACTTTTAAGTAAATTTTGATAGTAAACATAAAATTGTACATGTTTTTTCCTGTATTTTCCTTTCGAATTTTTTTACATCTTAAACTTACATGAAAAAGCTATAAATTCTACCGAAATCTTTTTTCCATGTTAAATATCCTAGAAAAAATATGTAAAACAAAATTTACATGATTTATTGTGGTAAATTCACAACGTTATTACATGTAATATTCCTAATTTACCATGGCAAAATTACTGTAATTTTTTACAGTGTACAATAACTTCTGCAACAGTTTTCAACTGCGGTTGTGTCTAGTGGAGTAAATATTGGAATTATGGATATTATATGCAGGAAATGAATAAAAAAAGGATCCTTAAAATAAATTGAATAATAGCAGAAATTTCAAATGAAATAAAAGGTATTATCTACGTCTATATAAAATAAATTCTAAACATGAGAAAATCTCAAAAAGAGATCAATATTTTCTTTTATAAGCAGATGCACGTAAACTATGAAATCTTAGTTTTTAAATACTGTGTCATTTTTTTTAATAAAATTATGCAAAATATTGCATCTTGGTGTAGCAAAATATAAAAACAAGTCACTAGAAATTTGAGGTTATAAACAAATGACTAATGCTTGCTATTATTCCGATACTTATTTGAATTGTTGTATAACCAACTACAATGGTTTTTTGAATCATTCCTAGTGAGAAAACCGGAATAGCTTCTAAACATTACCAGTATACATAACCATAATAAACCTTATTCCTATTAAACACATTATGAAAGACCAGTATTTCCGTTAGCTCATGGAGACTGAAAGCACGTAAATAAATATAGAAAGAAGTGCGACTTTTTAATTTCGCATGTAAAAATGTATAAAATACACATATTTGCTACAGTTTCACAAATGGAAGTACCATGCCACGGCCTTTCTCTGGGTGATATGACGGCTTTAGAACCACAGCCAACACCTAGGGATTTCATACGATCTCCAACAGATAGGGAATAGAAACGCCTGAATTGAGCAACATTCTCCCTTATGTCCTATCACAAACATTCTAAATAAAGTGTATACGCAATAAACAACCCAAACAGTCTGAAGTCGTATGTTGTGTCCGACAAGTGAACGTTATGAAGTAACATACATGTTACTTGCGCTTGTATAGTAAAACCACTAAAAGAAGGGTATTTGTTCAAACATGAAAATATTATAATTTTAAGTATATTGGTTGAGTTTGTAAGACTCTTTATTTTTATGCACACGATAGCTACCAGAAATGTATGAAACAAAACTTTTCCGGCCATGGAACAATCTATTAGGCCAAATTACTAACAATGCAAGAAGAAAGCATTATTATTAAACAAAGTTTCAAACTTCTTGTAAAAGTATTCTAAACATCTATTATAAATGTATATTATATTATTCTACAAAAAGATATTTTTAATCAACACAAAAAGATTTTTATTATCCAATTTTGACTCTGTACCAATACTAGCTTTCAATCGAGAGGTGACATATACCTACATCATAAGGTGTCCAAATGTTTCCTGACCCTTGCTAGCACCTTGCCGCTGATACAATCCAAGCCTCCCTCCTCGAAGTACTAACTCATCACGTTGTTCCACTTTTTACATGGCCTTCCTCTTATTCTCTTCCTCGGTGGCTTTGTTTCCTTGTGGTCCTCCATTCCATTTAGGTGTCCAAACCATTTTAGTTCTTTCTGTATAGCCCTTAGGATCGATTCCACTTTTAAATCTGCCCTTACTACATCATTACGAACTTTATTTCGCTTTATGATGCTTTGGATGGTGATAATAAAGAAAAACATTTCCACTATTAATTTTAACCGGGTTTTGCTGCACAACATCGTACATTAGACATAACCTACCACAATTCTATATGACTTCTTATAATTTATTTAGTTTATTTTAATTTAATTTCTTTCTTGGGTATTTCTGCAGTGAAATGATGAATATTTATAAATAAATAAAGTGGAATTTCATTTTCTTTTAATAGTTTTTTTATTTATTTTTCTTGCGTTTTAATTGAATTTGTGTAATGAATTTTCTTCAAATGTCATTTTTAACGACATAACACCATTACCACACTACCCGCAATATCTAGATCTATACAAACGGTTGTAGGTATGTTGTTCTAGGCAAGGGTTTTGGGCTTTTAATTTTATTTAATAAAGCGTACAAGCGAGATGTAAGTGCGGAAAAAAAAACCTTTCGTAAGCTTTAAACAATTTTAAACCTATGTAGTAATGTAAGCACTCGTCCAGCTGAATTACGTATCTTAATTATTAATAATAACGACGGAGTGTTAAATTTTTGGAGATCAGTAGGGATCTGCAACCGTCGTGTTCAGCTATAACCTACCATAGCACAGACCATAGATTATTGCGAATTGTCTTGACAACCTGATTACAGTTTCCTTTCTTGTTGAATCTTTAAAATGAGTGTAGAAGAAATGGTTGTTTCCACTATTGCCACATTCTTTACTTACTTGCCTTGGTGGACTAGATGCTGTTTTGTATCGTATATAGAATCAAAAAATAAATATATTTGAAACATTTCTCCTTCCAGCGACCTCTGTGTTTCTATTTTGTAATCCGCCGTAGTTTACCACATTGACAGCTATTGTACAATTTAAGGCGACATCTTTTGGAATAATGTTGCATAAGAAGGACTGATAATTAATTATAAAGGATTGCAATGCCCCCATCTGTTTGTTGTTCACAATCACACTTTAAAGTCCCCTCATAAAGCTGTTTCCGTTGCTATTGATTTTCCGCCTCAATACTTTTGTTCCTCTAACAAAGTTTAAGTTTTAGCATGTTGGATAACACACAACGGTTATGCAGTGATACAACATACGTTATGTTATTTTTAACATTCTGCGTTATTTTAACGACAATGATACAATATAGAGCGAGAGGATTATCTTTTAGCATGAAGAAGTTAGACGAGTATCTGATGGCCTTCAAGCCACATAATATTCTCTTACGTCATCAAATTTTATTAATTATTTCAAAATCGTAACACAATATTATTGATAGACAAAGCACGTAAAAATGATGGTTGAACTACATATCTACAAACTCAAATTTTGTTAGCCTAGATTTTAAGGACTTCATGTTTTTTTCCCTAACAAATTCTGTTGATATCGGTCATGATTTGGAAACGATGGTGAAAGGTGTTACGGTTGCTCATAAACACCGCTTGTATTTTATCATTAACGTACCGAAATGAAACATCTGTCTCATATATTTATCGTCGGCAGTAGGGATGAACTAGTCACGAATCTATAGGTATATACGATACGCACTTAATGTTTTCTTAGTAAAGTATCGCTATAGCCATCGAATTTTGTTAGGTGCGGGACAGAGGATTCATTGTGTGCTTAATAATGGGGACCAGGTAAATCCAGATCTTATCTTCGAGGGAGACGTGAGTCCGTGGAATGCGAAAAATTCGAAGGGAATTATTAATGACCAAATCAAGGCGCGCTTTCGAATGATTCCTATTTGTATATATATTTGAGCATTATTCGATCGGACGCTTTAATATTAACGACTCGCGTTTAATGAAAAACAATTTAAATTTCAGCAATAGCCGTTCGACTAAAGCCCCCACGATCCGTTTGATCTATTTGCCCACGGCGAATAACAAAGCTGATTAGGTACGGATAAATAAAAAGCAGCGTGGTGAAGATTCATTGCGAACCGCCTGGATATCTGAGCCGCGGGTGTTAAATTAAAGTAGGAATCGCACTGCCTACGGGGTCGGAAACGGGCACTCGATGTGTATCGATGGGGCATCGACGACGTTTGCATTTTTTATGCGGGAGGAAATAAATCCTAGACGGAGGAGAAGAAGGAGAATTAGTTTTGCATGGGAGAGAAACTCTCTCTGTGTGTGTGTGTGTGTGTATGTGTGACTCATTAATTTTGCACCATAAAAAAAACGACACATGCCACGATATTATTCTTTCTTTTCGCTCCCGTTTGTGTTTTTGGGGGAGGGTTCTTTTTTTCATTTCGAAAATTTATCGTCCCATCGATATCGACGGCGTTTGATATATTGCCACTGGCTTAAATATAGTTTTTATATATGATATGCGTTGGTGTATAGATTTATGTAAATGTAAATGCTTGTATGGGGACTATATTACGACTAGGGGTTGTAATTGCTTTTCCTAATAATGAAATAATAAAATTGTAATATAGTAATATGTATGTTCTGCAGAATCCAAACTGATAGAAAGGTTTCTCACAGCCAAATCTCAAACACTTGTTCAAAATCAAATAAATGTAGCTTTCAATAGAGGTTGATTTGATGATTTTGAAAGACAATGTAATTTCTATCTAAAACTTTCAATACACTCATTTCCTTAAAGCAAATTATAAAAAGAACTTACACATGTTATGTTAATCTAATCTTCTCTAATATTTTGCCCAATAATATTTGATTAAAGTATTAATATAACATGTGTAAGTTCTTTTTATAATTTGCTTTAAGGAAATGAGTGTATTGAAAGTTTTAGATAGAAATTAGAAATAAGAAAATTAAAATCAAGTTCCTAATAATTATCAGAAAACCCTTTTTAATTACTTTTCACTTAATTAATCAGCATTACAAACAAATAATCTTTATTACCCATATAAAATTTTGCGTTAAAAATCAAGAAGTTGTCATTAGTGAGCCAAAACCCTTGAAAATAATCTCTCCCTCTCTACAGGAGTATTTCCTACTGTTTGGAAATGATCTTTGGTTGTCCCTTTGTATAAGGCCGGCAGACGCAACTTGGTTGAAAATTATCGCCCGAATCTCGATATTGTCGACTCTTTCAAAGGTTCTTGAATTCATAGTCTATGAATATTTATTACAAAATGTTAAACACATATTAATACCCGAACAGTATGGTTTTTGCCCTGGTAAAAGCCGCTGAAACTAATTTGGTGGTATACACTGATTATATTTTGAATTGTTTCAATAGTAAAACCAGGTTGATTCCTGATATATGCGGACTTCAATAAAGTCTTTGATAGGATCGACCATAGTATTTTGATTGGCAAGTTGCATTCTGCTGGAATTCACGGGGACTTGATTCGCTGGGTATCGTCATACACACATAACAGACTGCAGTCTGTGCGAATTGGACACCTTACCTCTGACTTGGTTAAAGTTACATCGAGAGTGCCGCCGGGATCCCATCTTGGCCCGCTTCTCTTCCTCATCTACATTAATGATATTGCGTCATGTTTTCATTTTTCTAAATTCCTCTTATACGCTGATGACATTAAAATTTTTACTGAAATCATTTCTATTTCTCAAGATTTAATACGGTTTCAAGAATATTGCATTATTAATAAACTTTTTTTAAATTTAGATAAATGTAAAATTGTTTGCTTTACGAGAAATAAAATTAAATACAATTTTCCTTATTCTCTACAAAACCATTTGTTTTCCGGTAGTTCTGAAATTCGTGATTTGGGAGTACTACTCGACATTAAACTATTATGCGACAAGCATTTTTATTATGCGGTTAACAAAGCATTTAAAAAATTGGGATTTATTATCCGCTCAACAATTTTTTTTTCCAAATATCAACATTTACTACCCTTTATTATGCCCATGTCCATAGTATTCTTTCATATGCGACTGTCGTGTGGAATCCCCAATATAATGTTTATGTCAATGCTATAGAATCTGTTCAGAAAAAAATCGTTAAATTTTTAACATTCCGATTTCATATGCCTGTTATCAGCTATGAAAGAACCTTGCTTGAATTTAAAATGGTTTCCACGCAACCATGCCGTACTTGCACAGATATATTATTTCTGTTCAAGATTTGTAACTACAAAATTTTTTGCGATGAAATATTTTCTTGTGTTAACTTTAATGTCCCACCTTACACCACTCGTTTTGTCATTTAGACCACCTCCATCGATAAATAACGCACATAAAAATTCGCCTATTATTAGATGTATGTCTTCATTTAATACCGTTTGCCCTTCTGTTGATATTTTCAATATATCGTTGCTTTCATTCGGATAATTCTTAAAATCTACTTTAATAAATGTGTAATAATGGGTGGAGTTATCTGGGGAACTGGTAGTACTGGATTATTAACTTGTTTTCATTTAGTGAATTTCATAATTAAATGTAATTACATATTGAGCCAGTAGAATGTATATTTTTAAGTTGTTAAATATTTCTGTGGATAGCGGTTCTGGGTTCGTCATGTTGCTGTCTCTAAGAAAGTAATTAAGTAAATAAATAAATAAATAAAGTTTATTCTTATGCGTGCGAATTCTTAAATTAAAAGTACATTGTCATGCCCCTCTACTGCTCTTGTTTTGTTTTGTCAAAAATTAATTGCTATTTACCCAGGATCGCTTGCAATATGGGCCCCTATTCCAACGTGTAAGGTTGAATCTTAAGAAAGAGAATGTTTCATAGCGCCTTATATAACCATTTAGCTAAAGTGAACGCATTATCGAAAAATAGCTTATGATGTAATGTACATACTCATAACCAATACCAAATTATTTCCGATACCGACGCATTAATAGTTGCAAATTTGGTAAATTGTTTTGCAAGTATCATTAAAATAAGCTTGAAATATATGCATTGTTCATTATTACTCCCAATTTTTGCCTGTTTAATTTAAATATGGAGTATATGTTTGTTTCCTGATATGATCGCCTTCGCGCTGAAATTTTGAGTTTTTTCTTTGATCAATTATATATTTATTTCTTGAAAATCCTGCTGTAAGTTCAGTGTACTGTTATTTAAAACAAACAGGTTATGAATAACAATAGAGAGTACTAAGTAATTCTTTTATGTTACAACTATGCGTTGGAATATATCTGGTGTCCGATTGACCTGTTTGGAAGGAAGTATATAATTATCGCCATTTTAGTGGTGATATAATTTAGGCGGTGGTGGTGCTTTGGTTGTAAAAGTTGAATAAAAACTGTGGTAAGTCTGTTTTCTTATCCGCATTTTGAAAATAAAATCTATGTTGTGACTTCATTGTCAACTGTGCAATTTTTCGCTAATACACGGGAAGTCTTCGATTTAAATTTTCCAATCCTTGCTGTTCGTGGCATCACCTGAATGAAATCAATCTCTCTAACATTTTAGTTGTAAATTCTAAACAAATTTATTGCATCTATATAGGGTAAATAGTAGTTTGCACTATCATGCTTTCACTTATATGTATTAGGAATTAGTGCTTTTATCAGTGAGGAAAATCGTTAAAATCGCAGTTATAATGAATTAGAATTTGAATATTCAAATAATAAGTATTTAATAAAGCTTATTAATTAATTTTTCTTTTTTTTTTGCATTAGAAAGTTTATCGCATTCAGTTTTCGACTCAAATTCGATAAAATTTGTAGTATTTCAATAATCATTTTCAATTAATTTCGTAAAAAATAGATTCTTACGTTAGCCTCTATAATAATTTTGCTAAATAAATTCTGAAGTTCTGATATGAAGAAAGGATTACATACAAGGAGACGACGGTGTGAATTCTCACGATTTCTTACAGTGATGAATTGTATGTAAATAGTACTTTAGGACAAAACCTCAATCAGTTTTTCTTTTCCTCAAATTACACAATTCCATTCTGTTTGTGCTTCTGGATCATCACTATAGAATTAATACATATTGTGTATGATTATTTTCCTAAAATATTATTCATTTTACATACTGCTCAAAATCATTAGGTACTTTTGTAATCCACTAAATGTGCGGCTAAATAAATGCAGCTGCCTTTATTTTTCGACTACGCTCGCAAAGGTTCGCTCATATTATCCAGCATATACCACTCCGCATGTATATGCAAGCGGCACTAATGATAAAACTGATCTCAGGTAATAAAGCTCCGAAAGGGACATCTTTGGAGTGTACTATTTGCGATGTAGAAGAGACACCTGGTCATTGCCATTCCCTCGCCCTCTCAGTCTCCTCGTCCTCACCATATAGCAATTGTATAACTTGGCCGGGATTAGCGACGAAACTACAGACGGAGAGACTATAGAAATGTGTAAATGGACCCAGATTTTCGTGTGTTATTTTTGTGTGTCCCATTGTTGCGAGAAACTACGTATATAGGGCCATTCTTCTTCTTTGGATCGGCGACCTTTTTTTTAAGATCGCTATCTTGCGTTCTTTTCTTATATTTCTCCTCTTTCCTCTTTTGTCTAAAGACAACGGACGGACGGAATAATTATTTGAACGGGCCGAATATGTTTACTGGGAAAATGTTAGGACTTTAAAAATCTCCGCAGATATTCTTAAAGACGCGCTGTGAAATAACGATCGTAAACACAGATACACGCTGAGACAGCTTAGTACGAACTCCGCGTTTATATATATAAATACCCACATAGACGTATATACATATATAGAAAAAATCTTTATAATCAAGTTGTAAACGTACTGAGAGTCGATTTCTTCGTCCAATGGTAGAGCGTAGTCCGGTAGCTATAGTAACGAACTACTTGTTTGTCTTATTGTAAAAGTAGAATGAATCTCTAGACCACGCCCAGAATCGTCACGTCTCGTTTTGTTCAAGCGAAACCTGTATTCGCCTCACTCCGTTCGCGACTGCCTTTTGTACACATATACGTCTACATGTGCGTATATATAGATATACATTCCGGCTTCGTCGTCTTGTTTTTTCTCTTAGCTCCTTTTTTCCCATCGCTGCCTCCTTATCCTTAACTCGCTGCTTCGTCCGTTTCGACTCCCCGTAACCAGATGCACACTAGACGATGCATCAAGTTGACGAGAGCTATTAAGGAACGGTAAATTCTTCCGATTGTGGAATTATATGATCGTATATGTGATATTAGAGTTGAATATGATGAGTTAATAATACTGCTGTAAATTTTTTATATAATATTGTTTTATTAAGTATACAGTGAAAGAGCAACAGTTTTTCAATTGAAACTATTTTCATCCAAAAATTCACTTTCTACGGTAATTTACGAGATCCAACAGGCTTCGTTTTGTTTTTCCATTTATAAATAAATGTTAGGGAAGCGGTAATTTTAGAAATTCAATTAATTTGTTGTTGGCTAATACGTTAAACAAGTTTAGATTACTATTTATGTTGTTCATTTCCTGATTTCATTTTTAACCCTTTTTAATATTATTTTCAAGAAATAAAATCATCAAGACTGATCTCGTGGCTGATAATCAACGTGTTAATTAATCCGTTGCACTGCCATTGTGTACATATTTTGTCCGTTATATCACTTAAGCTTAAATCTTCTTATCCTGCCAAGTCCCTTATATCTTGTATTGTTATACTTACTAGTAATATGCAATGAAAGAACACAATGGAAATGCGCCAGCAGCTTGTACACTTATCTGTGGCCACCTTTATAACAACAATGATCTTGGCTTAATTACCAGGTAATTTGCAATTTTTAATATTACTGTACTGTTATCCCACCTTATATTCTGGATTTTCAATATTTCTTCATATTGATTGTGTGTCATATGTCACAGCCTATTTCACAGGTAAAATTGAAGGATTTTTAACGACAAGTGCTTCTGTTGGCTTGATTTAACATGATGATCCACATGTACAATCGCCGACATTATTATTAATACTTGAACGATTGGGTTGACGCTTTGATGGTGTTAAATATTAATGTCGTAATATGTACAAAAATACTCTTTTATCTATTGTAATGATAATTATTTTCTATATGCTTTTTCATCTTTTTTACTCTATGCTCTATGTATCTTATTCGGTTTTCAGTTCTATTCTATTCCGTACGATTTTATATACTTAAACCGTATTCTTTAAACATAATTGAAAATTCTATAATTGAAGTGATTCTATATTTTCTAACTTTTTTATTTATGATGTGTCCTCCTTGTTCTCGCATTTTACTGACATGTTCTGCATCCATAAGCTATTGTTTTGGTATTCGGTAATTCAGTTTGATTTTTTTTTTTTTTTTTTTTTGATGTGGTATTTAGATCTTTAATTAGGTTTTGTTTCTGGCGGTATTTGTAGGTGCTTATACCTAAAAGAATTTATCTTTTCTATAGCACTAATCTGTCGTATAACGAATTGTAAAGGGACAATAAGAGAATCCATAAATGAAATCCACTTTGAGAAACCGTGAGCTAGATTATTTAGTTTAATGAGCGCATGTTGCGTAATATCTATGCATACATTCATCACGAAAATCCCGAATGTTGGGCGATAAGAAACCCAACATCTGCAATGCACTTGTAGTAATGACATGTATATGCCAACTAAAAATTAATTTATTATCAAAAAGATGTATATTGGTATATACATAGTTTTATGAGCGCAGATTTTAATTTTCTGTCATTTCATAAAATTTATTAAAATAGGTACTAATTGGAGTTACGAGGTTTTAGAATTAAGGTGACGTAATGATATTGTATTTACCTAAACAAACAAAAAATGTTAGATAGAAAAAGTGAACAACTTTACATACAGTGCATTCGAATGTTCATATAATAAAAAAAAAAAGAATGTAAATATTGAATAGCTAGAGCAAATTGGTACACACAAAACTTGCTTGTCGTACAGTATACCAAACTTCGATTACATTTTGGAAACGATGGTAAAATATGTACTGCTTTTCTCAACTAAATCTTTATTTTCAACATTTTCTAAAAATCGTGACAAGTCACGTAATAAAACTGTCCAATACTTACGTATTAACACATTTGTAGTAGATAAAACCAACAAATTGCCTATCAATTTACTTCTGCCAGCAAAGAAACACAAAGCAATCTTAACAATTTGATCATATGTGGTTTGGGCGTGACTTTTTTTTGATTTTTTACTTTTTATGCATGTTGAAAATATGGTATAGAACCAGATGAATATAATAATACCTAAACAAGAGGTAGAAAAATAACTCGGAAACATAATTAAACAGGTTCCGATTAGTGATATCAGCAGTATTGAAAAGAGTTATTAAATTTGTAGAATGTTGTATACATTGTTTGTAATATTTTGACTCTTTGGATTTTTTTCTAATACTTTATTAAACCTTTGAAGAGGTTGAAGATGACATTTTGTCCTAAAGAAATTAGATTCCCTGGAATGCTTATTTACTGCTGCTGTTAAAATTTCGCTATTCCGTTTCTATAATTATTGCAAAAAATACAGAAGTTGATGATTTAATCGGCTCTGTATCTCTAGACGTAAGTAAAATATCAATAGAAGGTACGCACTTGTGTTTAAATACAAAAGTATAAGTATATAATAAACAGAGCAAACGGGTTTTGTTTTTTGAAATGCACACCAATAGGTACGAGTTACCTGCTGACTTTCATGTGTTTATGAGTTATGACGTCATCAAAAAAAAAATAGTAAGGTACTTAATCTATAATTTTAGAAAACATTGTAAATGAAAAAATCCAAAGAGAAGCAACAAACCAAAGCAAATACAATTAACATTGTTAAAGTAAATGCCTTTACATTGTAAGTCACTAGATCTAAAATTTCTATAAAGATATATTGATTATTCAGTAGCCACCCAATTTCAACCTTTACCATATCACACTTCAAGCATGAAAAAATATTTTTTTTGCTTTCGGATTTAATATTTCTAGCAACTAAACAGGTAAACAATAAAACCGGATTAAAAGGTTAGAAACAGCTGAGTTCGCTTTTTTATAATTTCAATTCCATGTTGTACATGTCAATAAACAACAAGAAGAACAAGTCAAAGGAATGGTAAAATACCTACAGAATACTAAGAATTATACATGTATGCGCCTACAACAGGCACTAAACTAAATGCAATTATTTGTATTGATGCGACATTTTCGCAAATGTCACTGCGCGTCGTATTTTAATCACCAGATGGCGCGCGTCTCAGTATAACCCGCCTTTACGACACGCATGCACACGTCGAAGTCGCGCATATCTGCATATCACGCGGGCCTTCTCCTTCTTCAAAGCACGCTTTAAATAAGTGCAGCGTCCAGACAAAAGAATCCCCTATCACCCGACCTGTTCTCGGGCAATTTTTTCTCACTTACACGGACGCGATAAATAAGCATCCTATAATTTATTACCTCGTTTCGGATTTAATTCACATATCCTTTACCTCCGCACGCGGTACCATTAACAGGGTACAGCGGCGCGTTGTTTTTGTTTCACGCAATCGTAAATTACATTAATGCATTGTGATCTCTATCCTATAGCGGGAGAGAATCCCTTAGTCTACGGAGATATTTCAAATATTGGCGTCTCACGGTGGAAAGAAGGTTTTACAACCCGAAAGACGCTGTCTTTTCTTCCCAAATCGTACAATACGACACACATATACACTTATGTACGTATACACATCGAACGAACATCCTGTTTTTGACCGTGGACCGCTTCGTTTCATAAAATATTGAAATATATTCAAATTGCCCGCCGTTTTCTATTGTCTATTTCGATCGTTAAGATTTACTTTAGTATTCTTTTGTGTGTGCCAGAAGTGGTCGTCCTGTCTGCTCCCGCGCTCCCTCTATATACAAGCGGTCGTTTTGTTTTCGCGTTCACTGTTATAGGGTCGTTCCGAAAAATTTAAATTATGACTGATCCTCGCTGGGAGATATCTCGGATTGTCTGGAAAACGACTCCGACGATGGATGCGTCTTCGTCGTTAATTCCGAAAGATTTACCATTGTTTTGCTCGCTTTTCTGTCGCGCTCGCGACTACCACGTTCGCCATATTCCCCTCTCCGTTTCACCCTTTCCTCGATATCGTTATTGACGTGCGTCAGTTTCTCATCTGAAGATAGACGTCTAGCGTTGACGAGTTTAAGAACCCTTGCTCGTCTTTTTTTTTCGGCATCCATGTCCGATTTCGTCTCTGACTTCGTCTTGGCTATAGTTTATCGTTCCCTTTGCACGGTTTTTTTAAGGTCTACACTTTTACAGAGTCTTCGATACGACGGAATTAATTTTGTTTACTTTTAAAAAAGAAAAGAAATCATACCTGGATAGACCTTGAAATTATTGATTAGTTATTGAAATGTTTATTTATATTGTAATGTAAGTTCTATTTATTCTTTTTTTAGATCAAGCCACGAATTTTGGTATATATTTGTATGTTCCAACACAAGTCCCGAATTAATTCTCGTTTATTGGAGTTTGCGCATTTGACTTTTTTCTGTTCCAATAGAAAAAATATAATTCGGGATATCACGAGATTTCAAATTCAGTGCTCCTACAAATCCTCTGAGTCACTCCGGAACCGACGTGAATTATAATTTGAAATTATTTCTAAAAGGCAGGTATTTGAAATTCGGTCACATGTGCTGATCCATCTATATATTTATGTCCACATCCAAGACATGTGAATTACACATTACTTCGAATTCTACTACGCTAGAAAAGTTATCTAAATAACAGTTCTAACACTGCCCAAATGATTTGAAATTTGTCAGGGATTTTAGAAAATTGGAATTTTAAAATTCGTTTTTTTTTTCCGAACTGTAGTTTGGGAGTCGTGTTGGAACATGCTAATTAAATTAAATTATATCTTGGAGATCTTAAAGATTCATAGATCAACAAACGCAGAAATACAAAATTAAAAGAGCTCATATTGATTATCAAATTTTAATAGAAGTTGGAGCTTTTAATAGACTTGTAAAATAATTCGTATGTTTCAGGTTAAGGTTATACTTACTATCAACAAATATTTATACTGATAGAAATGTTTCTCTCATTTAGACCAATCCCTTATCAAAGTGGGCAAATCTGTGCAATTCTCATATTCGACAAACTAGTAGGCGTATAGACTTGTACTACTAATGTAAATGTATAAAACTCCATATACGTTAAAAAAAATAAACACACAGTAGGTCCTAATAAGCTTGATGCTTCAGTGATTAAAGAATTTAAGATATATGTCTTTGAGATAGTTACTCACTTTACATTATATAAAGTTTGATACTTCCATCTCTTTCCAACAACTACAGTGGTGTGCTAAACGGAGCAGCACAGGTAAATCGGTAAAAAAAAATCTGCGCTAAAGGATCTGAAGACGCTACGACTTGGGCGTTCATAAAATGGCGAAGGGGTGGGTCGAGTCAGTCGGACCGGACCAGGGGTATCGAGAATTCGCGCAAGATTTTCCGAGAAACGAGAAAATTCGCCGAAATTTCGATCGAAACAAACCTCGCCTAACAGGAACCACTGCGAGCCCCACTGTTAGAAGTTAGGCCGCGAACGGTGAGATGGCGTAATTCCTTTCACAGGGCTTAACTCTCGGGAAGTTGTTATGAACGGTTCATTACCGCGCTAAATTGAAATATACATATTTCACCTGGCCTGGTAGTTTGATTTCTAAAACGCGCACAAAATACTTAATTTTTTGCAAAACGGTTCGATTTATACAGCCATTTTTAAAGAATAATATTAAGTATAATGATTATATAAATTGTCGCAAAAACTACACTCAGCGACATACTTCGTTCGGTTCTGAGTTAAAAATCTAATGTTAAAATGTCGTATCAGGCTTCGTTTGTATTCAGGAACCATTTGAAAGAAACGCACATTTGGCAAAAATGTTTTTAATAAAAGTAACTCAATGAAGAAATGTTAAAAACAAACTTACAAAACCAAAAGAACACATTTACGAAATAATACTACTATATATTCTTCCTTAAGTTAAATTACAGCTACCTCTATCAACAGATATCGAACAGTAAGGCTTAGTTAAGCACTAAATATCTGAGATTCAAGAACCCCGTGAAAAAAAACAAAGCATGACACGACATTTTAACATTAAAATTTTCGATTCAGAACCGAACGAAAAATGTCGCTGGGTGTAGCTTTTACTACAATTCCTGCAAATGTTGTACATATCTTACAGGAGAATTTTCCCAACAGTTCTAAAAGATGCTACTTTATTTTAATTTATAAAAAAGCATAGTTACTGATATTAACTAACAATAATAAAAGTACGTTACGAAAACAATAAAGGAAATGATACTTACATTCATTTATCATGATTACCCACAGATTCTGAAATTCCGCAAGGTTCAATGCTGGGTCCCATACTATTCATTTTATGCATAAACGACGTCATCTTGTTTCTGCCAAATATATGATGATGTTGCATTGTTAACAGGTGCTGAAACAAATACCCAAGTGACAGAAAACAACGCCTGAATTGCCCGCTTTAGACTGCGATCTCTTACTGATTGTGAGTGAGAGTTTGGCGTGTGGCTCCTGTGGAGCGCACAAACTGAACTCTCTTTCGCTTAGTGGGTGGTCGTACATATGTCTAGCTAGAAATGCGATAGGGAAGAAAGTGGGTTTATACACTGGAAGTTTATTTCTAGTATTATTCCCCTTGCATTGTTTCTGCTAGTATGGTGATTCCTATAATATACCAGGAGTAGAGATGTAAATAAAATGAGTAGTCGTTACTTAGTATTCGTTATTCGCCGATATCCGAGGTAACGATTGCCGGCCGTGGCATTTTCTGCGCACAGTTATCAGCACCCCCGGGGACCAAATGTAACTGTTACCTATGTGCAAAAGAACAGAAAAGAATGTTTGCGTTTTCCCTGATATTTTAACCTTCAAATAAATTAAAATGCGACATATTTGATTTAGCATTGTAATTCTGCTAACGTTTATTTACACCTGAAACCAATAGTGAAAAGATACTAAATTAAAGGGTTTTGAACAGCGTTTACTATTAGTCTTCTATATTATCTATCTGTATATAATAGCTACATCCTAAGGATACCCTCCAGTCCTCTTTGTGTATATCCATTGCACGAAATAACATAAGATTAGAATGTTAATCATCACTTTTATATTTCAACTTCCTTACTAATATCTCAGTTCATGACCGTTATAGCACAATGATGATCCACAGCAATGGAGCAAGAGCATATCATACCCATATCTTTTTTTAGGATTTTTTTAGCATGTACAAGATATCATACAAATGAATTTCTGATAAACGTTTTGCCTTATAATTTAGTACATGAAGTTGATTAAATAGAGAATATAATCTGCAATATAAGCTTCCTCTGAAGAATCATCATTTTGCTCCTTCTTAATTATAGATATTGGATATTCTGGTGTTGAAATTATTTCCAACTTCAAAATATTTTTGCCATCACATCATTTTTATAAAAATAAAAGCGATGCTATTATTTACCCATTGTAATTACTTTGTTTCTACATTTTGGCAAAATGTGAATTCGATTCGATTTGGTTCGAATTGGTAATTGATATCGAACTTCTTAAATTTACACCATAGTTTTCAGTATTGAAAAGGAAGCGCTTGTTGCCATTTTCAATTTACAAAGTAGGTTTCACATTAAAATAATAACATAATTGTTATTAAAAAAGCTATCTCCACTACCATTTTAACACCAATTTGCACTCAAATACCAAACCAACGCTATTGTTTATTGTTCATTGTACCGGCAACAGTGTTCCAAAAATAATTAACATTGAAAATAACTTATAGCGATAAGGAATAACGGTTCTATATGCTCTTCGACCTTGCGTGTTACAATCATAATATATTGTTATTTTGTGAAAATAGTATTGTATCTAGGAATAAAGTTGGTTTAATAATTTGTAGATTTAGAAACGTTTCAATGTTAATCTGCACATCCCTACTGGCGAAATATTTTGCTCCATCTAGATATCGTGGATTATTTCTCGGCAAATGTCGAAGAAACGACCATAAAGCACCAAAATCTCTAAGTGATATCGTTAGACACGCGATAACGACCCGAACGCTATGATTGAACGGCCATATAACAACTCATAACTCTGTTTTGCAATGCGGGATGGCGATTCGAAGATGGTTGGCATTCTTTCGCTCAGCCACAGGAGTTTATTACACGGCCCGCTACGATCAGAATCTTCTCGTATTACTGTGCGATATCGAAAGAAAAGAATTATATCTTGATATTCGAAGCTGCGTAATATAAATTTGTTAATTATTAATGTAAGTATTAGATTTGCGTGCGTTGCCGACGCATGTGTTAGGTGATGGTGCATCATCATCGTATTCCTTTCAAATAAATTGAGCCGTTTCAATTTTAACGATGTTACATTCCACGTCAAGTATCGATTGATAGCCGTCCTCCTCACCTATAGCATCTCCTCGTCGCACCCCTACTCGGTCTACCTATATACACGCGCTGGAGGCGGAAGTCTGCTCGCGAGAAAGTCCAGACCGAGAAAGGATCCTCACATATTCGCCTAGAATAGAGCGGAGAGAGGAACACTATCTCTCCAGTTAGTCATTTCCCCGGCGCCGGCTAATTGGTTGAGGTTCTAGGTGTACGCCGGGGGCGGTGTCGACTAAGACATGCGCTTTGATGCATCCAACCCCCGGCACGGGGGGCGGTTAGTATCCGGGATCGGCTCCGGTGTTCTTGCATATTACGTATTTCAAACGTGTATTGACGTCACGGGCTATAATAGATGGTAATTCGAGACGCCGCATAACTCCCGCCGCGTCCGCGATGGATAATATGGCGGAGGGTGGATGGCACTTTGATATGAAATTGAGCGATAATGATTGAGTTGACGCGGGATTCGCGTGGAAGTTATCGAATTCCATTCGATAATAACGCGTTTGCCTTTAATGCGATTTTATAATTTCGAATGGAGATTTTGTATCACATGAAAATACCAAATTATATAATATTTAAGTTCATTCAAATGTATAACTCCTCAAATATTTATTTTATTATTTGCCGAAATTTACCAGCTAATAAGGTAACGCAAAACGAGGTAAAATAAGAGGTAATCTTTGAAATGTTCACTGTAGAAGTGTGTACTTGGTTTGAAATGTAAGAGAATTCCTACCTTCAAATATTCAATGGAAAATAATATTCACAAACACCTGGATGCTGGGGACACTGCTCTTGGTGTATTTTTTGACTTCTCAAAGGCATTTGACACATTAAATTACGATATCCTTTTTAAGTAAATTGTGGACATATGGAATACGCGATATCCCCCAGAGCTACTGTAAGTCGTACCTGACGAATCGAAAATCTTTCATTGCTATTCACAGTCGCGCGAACGAGCTTAGTAAACAATATCCTTCGCCTGCAATAGATATCACCTGCGGTGTGCCTCAAGGTTCCATCTTAGGGCCGACGTTGTTTGTCATATATGTAAATGAATTGTGTTTGTCATTACCTGCATGTGCTTTTAGTCAATATGCTGATGATACTAGTTGTTGTATCGCTAATCCCAACGCTGATGTCGTTGCTATCAGTACGACAAAAACTATTTCAGATATGCGCTCCTGGTGTGAAGGTAACCGACTTTTAGTAAACTCTGGAAAAACAAAATTAATACAGTTTCGCGCTGGTGTTGATGCTATTAACAGTCTTTACGCTCAATGTGATGGCAGGTCGATCGCTGAGAGCAGGTCAGCGTTGCTTTTGGGATTGAAGATTGACTGTCGTCTAAAATTTGAAGAGCATTGTTACACAATAGAAAAAACCTTCGTGCGGCGTACTATGGCCTTAGAAACTTGAAGACTGCTGTCGGTGTAGGCGCTTTGCGTGTGTATTAATTTTCATATGTCGAATCGCGATTACGATATGCAATTGTTTTCTGGGGATCGGCGCCTTGGGCAAACAGATTGCTTATCCATCAAAAGCGCCTAATAAGATGCATGATGGGGGCATCAACTAAAGAATCATGTCGACCATTATTTAAACAATTAAAAATCATGCCTCTGGGGTCACTGTACTTGTATGAGCTTTTATTCTTTTACAAACGTCACGAAAGCCAATTTGTTAAAAATAAAGATATTTATAATCATATGACAACACGTTCAAGAAATCAACTAAGTGTACCAGCTCATAAAACATCACTGTATGAATGTAGCCCATACTATAGGTGTGTAACTTGTTTTAATGCACTACCTGATGGTATAAGATCAGCCGGTCTCTAAATGCATTTAAATAAATGTTAAAATCATTTATCTATGAGTATTGTTTTTATACTATTGAGGAATTTATAAACCGCAGCAATTAGAACTATAGGTGCAGTTCGATTTCGATTTTATAGAAGTTACTTGCTGTCGTCCATTATTTCCTCCTTCTCCCCAAAATGTAGGGTAGCGTATGTGAATTCTGTTATTTACTGACAATGTCTATGTTGTTTACAACCTATGACAATAAATTATTACTATTATTATTATTATAAAAAGGTACCATTTGGGAGATATCTTTATTACGTTTACTACAATGCACACAATTTGACAACTTTCTAGACTTTTACTAACTTTGCCGAAATAAATGCTTACATACATTAATTTTCTGATAATCCTTGTATTCATTTTATTGTTTACCTATGTTAGGAGACGTATTACTATATTTTTGAAAATATGTATCCAATTACGTGAAATTTATGAAATGAGTGTCTGGATTCTGGTTGGGAAGGGTTACTAGCCACGCGCACTTAGGCCACTCTGATCTGGCCAATTGTACTACTTTCCCTAGGCAGTATCGCTCATCTACAGCCAGCCTATTCGAGCCAACCCAAGCGAAGGATGAACTCGAGCAGTGTAGCAGGTGAGGTGCCACCAAAGTTGGCCATACTGAGCCAGAACTGGTAGGATGCAACCTGTAAATTGCCCAAGCGCCAAGCGCCATCTCGTCCTCTAAGTAACATGCACGGCAGAGTGTCTAGAGCTAGTCAGTCCTATGCCGTACTTGTGTTTATTGCAATATTAATTATAGGATATTATATGATTTAGGGTTTCTTGGCTTTCATTTCTATATTTTCTTAAAATGTTGTTATAAGGTCTTGACTTAAATTTAGTGTGCTCGAACCCAGTCAGGTTGACATGTCCTTGAAAATTCAATAAACGCTGCAACAATAAGTGCTTTCTATTTTATCATCTATAGCTCACATCACTTCAGTTTTATGCGCTAAACTGTGGTCTCTTTATTACGAATGGCGAAATCTACCGAGTTCAACGTGAGTAGTAGTGGGGTGAGCCAGATGCTAAATAGAAATCACCTAATATCTAATATTTAAAATAAAAAAATCCTCAAAATGAAGACAAGGGTTATCAGAAAAATAGCATACCTCAAGGATTTATTTCGGGTAAATTAGTAAATATTTATTAGTAGACGTCATAAAGATATCTTCTAAATAGGGTTCTTTATGGACTTACTTTTCATTTAATTTTAAAAATAGCAGCATCTTCTCTCTTACCTACATTTCAACCCAATTACACATCCTCATAGTCAAAATATCGCTTCCTCTAATGTGCTTTCCGTTTTATTCCACTATCTCATTCGCCTCAAAAGTTATGAGGAGGAGAAGACACTACGTTACTGTTGTAAAGGAGCTTAAGTCCTCTTTTTCTATTTCTTCCTATCTATCAAGAAGCAAGTAGTGGATGCTCAATCCACTTCTTTTTCCCGTTAACTATTTGTAACTTGCTACTCTTTCTTATTCTTCATGGGTTCTTCTGCTCGACTTGTGGAAGGCTTTTAGCAACATAAATCATAGTACCAACTAGTGTATACTGAATTAAAAATATGAACTCTCTCATGGATACGTTTCTATGTATCATACCGAAAATAGACCATAGCAATTGGTAGCAACAATCATACTTTTGAACCAAGTGATATAAAACTATAACCGAAGGGTGTTGCACCGCAGTGTATCTTTGGGCCATTTGAACATGTATGTTTCCTGATGTCCTATTTCAGTTTGTTTACCAAAAAATATGCCGATAATGTACCCTTCCTTGTAACAGGCAATGCAGTAGACACTATTATCAAAATAAGTTCCAGCTATATATAGAATTTAGTAGAGGGGCTGAATGAACAAAATATAAAACTTAATCAGAATAAAACAGAAATAATTTTGTTCAACAACAAGTCACAAAGCTGCTCTTCTCATTTCCTTATAAGTAATATATATCATGCTGCAGAAAATACAGTATATCTGCTGAGTTTAACTGTAGATGTCCGAATGAATCATGAATATTTAATAAAAAAATATTATCTGTGCATTAAGGAGGTTGCGAGGTGAAAAACACATTTTTTTGTACAGTGTATTCTACTGCTTACTGTACAAATCGTAAAACAATGATGCAGACGATTACCATTATATATCGTGGCTCGCAATTTATTAATCCACGCAAACATTAAAATATCAAAGCATGCATTTCCACGTCGTACATGTCAAAACTAATTAGTTATCTGTTGACGAATCACACTGCTAATTATAATAGCTGGGATGTTGTGAAATACAATTATAAAAGTTGTTTGTTCCTATCTAGCCTTCTTAAAAAAATATTACCTGCGGTAATTATTCCTAGTAACAAACAATGGCTTAATTATAGCGAGAAGCAAGAAAAAATGGAATGTCACAGTCATGTGACAATTAACATAAACAAGGAAATTAAGGCTTATCCTCTGAGTTGCCTGTTGTCGCTTAATTAGCACTAAAATCAGCAATCCTAACACGCAAAATGTCTAGATAAGTGCTTACAGTTTTTGTTATTGTAGTGGAATGCTATTTTCGAACAATGTAATTTCTTGTGGTAATTTATCAAACGTATCAGTTATGTATTTAGTAATTATATTTTTTTTAATTTAATTAAAATGCATGGTTTTCCACAACATCTATAATGGATCATATAACATAAAGTAATTAAACAACACACCTATAGTACTTTTTTCCGCGCCTTCTTCCCATATCTGCTTTATTACTTATATCGACACGAAGTAAGTGTCATTTACCGAAGCGAAAAAAGTGGATTCGGCGAAATCAATTAACATCTGCGCCGTTTAATTATGTGGTCAATGCATCTGCGCGGATGACAATTCGTTTTTTCCTGTGCTTGCTGTGAGGATGCCCTCCTTTCAACCTTGACTAAACCGTGCTGGTTTCAGCATCGTTTTATCCAAGCGCATATTTGAGAGATCTTGCCGGATCCTGCTAGATGGAAGCCTTGCATAATTGAGAGATTTGTCGTAGTAGGCTTGGCCGCTGTATGTACCGTCGTAACATCAATTTGAACAATGTGTAGTGGTGCTGAAATACGCACACCTTTTGTTTTCTTCACCCTTGTTCGTGTAAAATAAATTTCTACGCGTTGTTACTACAAATATCACGCATGACATTATTATTGTGTGTAAATGCACGCGTAATACATAGATGCTATTGTATTTACGATTGTGAAATGCTTGTTAAAGTCATCATTCTTACAGAAATTTATTGAATTGTGTTTTGCGTCGGAAATAAATTTTATTTGAAGCACGCGTTACAATTGTATAATAGCTTCCATATTACTGTTATTACGTGATATGCTACGGAATGCTTTAGTAATATCTCCATAAAGCATTCAACAGATCCTGCTTCAACACTCGTCTAAGGAAAGGTGAATTCGTGTCCAATTTGTATGTTTTAGTAGCTTTTTTACAAAACTTAATAAGAGTAGTCAATATTTCCCCGCTATTTGAATTTATGCAGAGCTAATAATTAATTAATTGACATTGAAAAATCCGCATGGATCGATTAATGGTACCGCTCCTGCAGCCAGTAGGGCCTATTGTAGAAGGATCATTGTTTTAGAAATAGGTAGATCAAAATTTTGTTGAAGTGATATTTCTTTCAGGTTTTCAAGGGAAGGTCAATTTTTCCAAATAACTCATGCTTGATTCTCGTGGCGAAGATATTCTCAACTGATTCCTCGACCTTATTCATTCTCATCAGAGAGCTGAATTCAATATATGGGTTTTCTGAATTTTTGGTAGCAAAAACTATGAACTTATTTTGACAATTTTACAGTTCAATTTAAGTAATTCTTTGATTCTAGCATGATTATGCAAAATACATTCCTTCGCATGCATTAAACCAAGGCAATTGCTGCAATATTGGTAACTTTTTGGTTTGCCCAGATGTAATTTTGCTGTTTAGCCTATAGTAGGTTCTGTACTAATTAATTTAGTTCTTTACCGGATACCAATTTCAATTTGAAGATACTATACAGAAAATCAATTTATTGTGTTGAATATAGTATGAAACATTATTGCATATACGTGTATTTATTTATAAATTGATATTTTCTTAAGAAAACAAAAGCGACTTAGAACAAAAAAAGATTGTGCTATTTACTGACAATGCTTCACCCAATCTATTCTTTTTTTCATTTCTACCATTTCTGAAAGGTTTTACCTTGAAGGATATGACATTTTTCGTATCCACGAAAAAAAAATTGCATTTGATATTTTATCTTTAGTTTACTCTTATAGATGTTAGATTTTAGATTAGATTTGAATTTTATGTTCCTGTAATCTTTTCTGTAATAGTCGATCAGTCTGGTCCACGTTGGTCCACATGGTGTTTTAATTAAAGAATTAGAACAGTCAAACATATTGTATAGGTGGGATATATAATCACTATATAGTAATGTTTTTGTTTCCAAAATACATGATTAGATACATCAAAATCCAAAGTTCCACTACCTTTTGTTTACATGTTGAGTTGAATTCGGACACTATCAGACATCTACGCAACCCCAGCAAGGCTAGACACGTTAGAAAGATAATAAAAAATAACGCATTTGTTAGCTAAGTGAAGTTGTCGTTAACATATTTAGCAAAAGTGTGTGATGTAATGGTTATTGACGTTGGTTATATTTTTGCTGTATTGATTGCAAAAAAGTCTAAACAATTTAGGAATCATAAACCACAAAAGTAAGATAAAATATCGAGTTAAGATGTTAAAAACTAATCTTTATCTTTCAAATAGCATTCGTAAAATAAGTTTTTTTCTTTTCTTTACATTTAACTTTAATGATATAAGATACATGGTATTGTTGTGCTAGTGCAGTGAATTGAAGGTTATACCCATATCGGCTCGTGAACATTTATAAATAGGGACTAAACCTATACATAAAAACTCGCCGTAGTTGCCAAACTTATTGCTGTGAGGATCGGAAACCACATCACTACCTTTCACTCCTGCACGCAGTCTTTCCAAACAAATTACTAGCGGCAGTACAAATCTGGCACGCATTGGTGAATGTAGGTCTCCACTGCTAGCAGTTATTTCTTCGCACCTCGGCCTTTTATTTATTTCTTATGCACCAGTGTAAACCATCGTGTTGCGTCACCAATTATCTAAATGTAATGACGAAAAATCCTCCTGCTTACACAACAAAGGTCAAATTATGTTCATTTGTCATTGTCACTATAGAATCGTCGTCTACTAAGATTGCAAATATAATAGTAGCAGTGAAAAAATAATGAAAACTGTAATAAGTCTAAAAGTAGATATAAAAATCAAAGCACTTCTTAATAGGAATTCAACGATGTACCTAAACATATACAGGGTGTTCTATTTAAAAAAAAGTAAGATATACCCATTTGAATTTGACTGAGTTTGCGCTTTAGTGACGAACATTCAGTATATTAAAATACAATATTTCAAAATTACTTAGTCTAAGTGGTAATTAAATTACAATCGCTTTTCTCAAACAGTGCAAGGAATATAATTTTTAGAAAACCAAAGATATCTTGAAAATTAATAAGTTTAATGTTAAAGTATGTTACATCTTGTTTTTTTTTGAAATTTACTGGCGCTTTTAAAAATGCGATAATATTGGGGGTATTGCATTCAAAAAAGAAAGGAAGTTGAAGGCTGTTCCGAGGTCACGAAACACCAAATCGCGATAATTTTGCGTTATAGAAAAATTATAATCCTACAACAATTTATAAAAACTTTTTTTCTTATCTGTCACTGTTTATGAGTTATAGAAAAACTCGCTGCGGGTGAAACACCCTGTAGACTATGTTTGGAGACGATGACGATGGGACGACCAGATGGATACAGAAAACACAGAATGACTTATCTGTCTATGCAATATCTTCGAGAGCAGCCAATTTATATTAAGCTATACGCATTTTTTCATTAGGGTTTATGACTATTTAGGTGTTTTAAGTAATTTTGTTAATTTAATGTAGGTTCTGGCTGGAGATTATACCGGGTAAGTCAATAGTCCGATATTGGTCGATATTAACTTTAACATCTCTCATTAAAGATTTTTCAATGATGACGGAAAGAAGTGCACGTTCAAAAAATATTTTCACGTTCACTGGGTGTATCAGTTTTCCAGGACCATTTAGGCATGTTTATTTGTTGTAACGAATGCTATAAATACATATGTATTTATATCGTTTCAAATTTTGAATGCAAGGTTGGCAAGTTATTTAACTTTTTACACAAAATTTTCAAAATGCACGTGTTTATTTAATATTTTTTTCCGGCATTATCATTGACAATTAAACTCTAAAATTTGCTGAGTAGCTTAGAAAAGCTAAGATGTTTCTTATGAATTGAATATTATTTAGTAAAATTATACAAAATATACAGGTCTTCAGAAGCAATCAATTTGCCTTTTAATTTTAATTGACACTAAATAAAGAAAATTCTACTAACACAGCGTGTTTGACAGTTTGGTAATGTCATGAAAAATAGCTTCACCGCCTACCTTTTATGGATAAATGTTATTTGTGGGACAATTTCTGAAAATATCAAATTATCTCAGAAAGTATAAGTTTTAGATATACCCTACTCCTAACAAAAATAAAAGATCATAAAAAAGTGCATATGATGAAATAAAAAAAAAAATATAGGGTGTAAAATTTAAAATAGCAAAGTGAAGGCCGTTTAAATATTACAGAAATTGATTGCTTCTGGAGACCACCCTGTATAATTTTATCAAATAACATTCAATTCATAAAAAAGACCTAAGTTTTCCTAAGCTACACGGCGAATTTTAGAATTCAATTGTTAATGATAATGCCGGAAAAAGATGTTAGTAAATGAAAATGTGCATTTTGAAAATTTTATGTAGAAAGTCAAATAATTTGGCAACCTTGCATTCGAAATTTGAAACGAACATACGTATTTGTAATGTTCATTACAACAAATAAGCATGCCTAAAAAAATAAGTATGGTTTCATCTGAAAAAATTCTGTTGAGTACGGTCATAGAAAACTGATTCACCCCGTGAACGTGAAAATTTTAGAACGTGCACTTCTTTATGTCATGTAGGATGCCACATTGAAAAATCTTTTATGAGAGATGTTAAAGTCAATATCGACCGATATCGGACTACTGATTCACCCTGTATACGCTAAAACTACTTTCCGAGCATACTAGATGTAATAAAAACTAAGAGAAGTTTATTTTACTTTTCCCTTGTTAAGTGTAAAATATTATATACAACGTAAACCATCAAATTATTTATTTGAATATTTTCGTGATCTCCATATTTTAGGCTATAATATACGATTTTTATGGTTTCAGAATGAATTTTAACACGCAATCAATAGTTTCTTTTTCGTATAATTGGTATGTCAAAATTATAAAGTTCATCGTATCCATTATAATTTCCTCTAACCAATCCAATAACGCAATCATCAACGCAAGTCAAAAATTAAGAATTAATCTTCTCGAACCAGCCTCTGAACCTATCTGAAATTCCTCCTCTTTCATCGTAAGTCAAACGTAACTTATCGTATCACGATAATAATAATTCTTGCATGAGCACGGCCGTCTAACAACTTGTACAATCACATTTTGTTAATGAAGAGGCAGCGCGGAGGTGAGCAGCCCGATCCAGTCCCTGCCGGTGCGATAGAGCGAGACGGAGGACTCTTGTACTGCATTCAATAACGGCAACAAATCCAGCAAACAAACTAAGTTGTGTTAATCAATCAATACACACAACCTATATATAGATATACGTTCTACAACCGTCGTACATATATAGAAGCGCCTCATCTTCGATGTTGAGCCTAGCCCACGGCTCGGCATGTATATAGTAGTAGTAGTAGTAGGAGCGGGTTCTGTTTAACTAACCGAATGATTTAATCACCACCAAAGCGGAAAGACTGTCTTAACAATTTAGCTACCGAATTAAAAACACTGCGCCACTACTTTGAACCCGAAAGAGGCTCGAGACTCATCACGCCGACCGCCGCTGCCTGGCCGACTGGTTATACGAATAGGGAATACCGTAACTGAAAAAAACCAACGTGCACAACCTTTTAAAATTTACCGGCGATCGTTTAAATCGTTCATTTTTACCGTGGATTTTTAATTATGGTAGAAAAGGAGAGAGTCGATAGCCCGCCACTACGAAGGGAACGAGACGAACGATTGAAGAACCGAAGTGTCTGGGAGATGACTTTTTTTACGCGTTAGCCGCCGGTATTAGCTCGTGAGTACGGCTTACGGGAGGGCGACTTCAAAGCGATTCAAAGTGTGGATTCTCATTGTCTAAATTGAAAGTTTCGGATTTTCGGTGTTTCGACGTCGGTGGATCGTTAGTATTGTAATTTTTTTCTTGTGTTCGACACGGTGCGCGCAATCCGGGGCTTCTTAATTGCATGACCCGACGTCTTTTAATTTCATTTTTTCCTGTGGGGATATTTTTTTTCTTCTAGTTATAAAGCACCCGTCCGAGAGATAATGTTATAAAAGTAACCGGATTTATTCTTTTTCTACGGTCTGGAATTAGTGAGACAGATGTAGGTTCTTTTTAATTATGGAAGGTGAGAATGAATTCTATCGTTTGGAATGTTACTTTTCGTTAGGCATATTCAATTTTTTTAGAAACCTGTTCTTCTAATTTCGATTAATAATATTTTACGTATATAGTGCAAATCCAACATATTTTACTTCTGCAAAAAGAAAGTAAAAAACCATTTGTCTCAAGATCTATATCACAAGTATGAATAAAAACGTTTTCAAGTGGCATTTTTATGTCGCATAACCTAATATCTTTTAGTTACGAATTTCACAATATCATATACAAATAAAAGAAAACGGGTCTAAGAACGGAGCCTTATCGTACTCCTAACTCAACGTGTGGTACCAGGACTTAAAATTGCTAGTAATGTCAGTAACATTATTAGCGACATACAGTAAACTGCCTCTCATATATACACTGATACACATATTCATATTTCACAAAAATCGATTTCTTTGAATTTGATCACTCAAGACAAAATCAGCTTTATTTAATTTGTAAATAACGTATGTAGACACAATAATTACGTTCACTTTGTTGTGATTATTTAATAGTTTTAAAAAAAAAGATTGTTGGATGGAAATACATATCATACTAAATACATATGATATATATTCTCAAATAAATCACTAGATACTTTTATTGAGTATTAATTTTACCATAGATCCTAACAGCTAACTATAAATAAATGTTTTTTGAATATAAACACATATGTCACCCCCACTTTTAAATTAATTTATTTGAAACCGTAGCACAAATAATTTATTTTCTGTACACCCACGATTTGTCCATATCAATTGAAATGAAAACAAAAACCATTGAAATAAAATACTACTTTTGCAATTTGATTCATTGGATATTTATTTATTCAAAATTGCGAATAAATTTTGTTAATTATACATACTTAAATTTTAAATTTATAGCTTATCCATTTAAAATATTCCCGTAATATTAATGATCATAAAATGCAAATTTATTGGTGGCAAATTCACATTTTACTTAATATGCGATGCTATAAAATAATACTGACACTTAATCCATTTGCCTACTAAATTTATTTCTAATTTGAAGTAATTAAATCTCGCTGTTATATAAAGAAATCTACACACTTATAAATCTGCAAATATATAAAGTAAAGAGTATGACATCCTTAACTATTATATATATTATATTTCTATTATTATACATAGATAAAAATATTTTACAATAATGTTGTTTAGCACTTGCATAAATTCTAAATTTTGGCTTATCAGAACTTCCAGCTGTTACTTAAAAATATACCGCTCCTGTATTAGTAATACAAACCCCAATATTTCCAATTTTACTTAAACTTGTAGTTGTTCAAAATTAATAAATGGTCTCTAGCGCTAACTTATTCTAAATTTATTATTCTATTCTGTTTATTCTAAATTTGATTGAATTTTTATTATATATTATAAATAACTTGCTCTAAAAATTGAAATTAAATGCAGTTATTATTATTGCTCAATTTTTTTATTATTTGATCGCAAAAATTCATAATGTTGTACGAATAAGGATGCACACTTCTGACATTCACATGAGCCAGTAATTTTACTTGGGAAATCGATAACCATTCTCCAAGATTCGGTCTCTTCTACTATGACCAGGTTCCTGCTTGCCATTATTGGTTAATACATATACCTGTTTTATCGGCACAGCTTAGGAGAGTCCTTTATTCCTAGATGCCCATGTCGCCAAGTTTTTTTTTTTTTATAATGGCAACACTCTGGAAAGGCTGAAAATGTTCAATAACTTAGATATTAAGATATCCGACAGTTGTTGGAGAACAGGAGTGGCGTGTATAAAATTAATTCCAATAACTCTAATAAATGCTATGTTAACCAAAGACCAATGTTAGTCTTCAAAATCAAACGACATCAATATGATGTATCCACTGGAAATAGCCACACAGGTTTATCGTATCACTCTGTATCTTCTTTGTATCAGGTCAATTCTTGAATTTTTAACCTCACCATTCTTGCTTATGAAAAAAAAAATCAAAAGAGATTAATATCTGAAGTATTACATATAAGAAGTTTGGAAAACTTAAATTTTAAAACAGATGCCATTAATAATCTTCGCAACTTTTATAACGTTATTCTTTCACATCTTGAACATTAATTACTGTCTTTGGGTTTGTTAAACAAAACTTTCCTGATAATACAACCATTTTTATTGTTAAAATTAATTTGTAACCTTTTAATTGGTTCATTCCCTTGGAAATTTACCTGTTCGTTTATCATTCATGTCTATTTTTACCTGTGGCACTCGCACAGTTTTGTCATCTTCTCATGACATATATGTATTTTGACCAATTTTATTCATTCTCGATTGTTCTGGACCCATTTTCACTTGATTTTAACTGTGTTTTAATTACTTCTTTATATACTGTATCGAATGATTCTAATATTAGTTAATTCGTGGCTTAATTATATGTTTTTGACACTTTTGTTTAACTCACAACTGCATTCTTTATTAATTTAATAATTTCATTTATAGCTTGATAAAAACCAAAGTCCATGGTCGAAACGTTACTGGAAAATTTAAGAAATACAATAACAGAGTTTGCTCATTAACCGTCTTTTACTCTAGTTGTACTTGAATTGTTGTCAGGTAATAGAGCATCACTTTCTTGCTGTATACAAATAGATAAAATATGATATAAAAATAGCCCACAAAAATACAAAATAATCTCTCTTACCTACATTGAAAATTAAAAAGCAAAACCCCAAAAAAAAGCAGTCAACTGCCATTTATAAAATAAACTACCAAGACGCCACAACGCTTACATTGGACAAACGTCACAATATCTAGAAGTAAAGAACTAAAAAGGTCATAAAATTCAAAAAATATCACAGCTTAAAAAAACACGCACAATCTAAAATGTCATAATCTGATTTGAAAACACAGAACTTTTGGATATAAGAGAAACATGAAAGAACAAGTAGAAATTACTAAGTATACATTTAAAAACAAAAAATGGCGTGTAATGATCAAACAGACATATTAATTTACCAAGTTATACTAACACCATTATTGAAAATTATCAAAAATAAACATCACATTAAATAGTACACCTATATATAGCCAAGTGGAATGTATAAACACAAATAACCGTAGTTACTACAAACCAAAAAATAATCGCAAAACATACACAAACATATGAAATTGAAGCATTTAAATCTTTACTAACACTAAAACGATATAACACAACACATAGACGATGAAATTAAAATCCTCAAAACCGAATATAATATAAGAAGATGTAAATTTAAAATTAAAACTTTTGACTTTATGTTACTATTAGAAACATACAATTGGATTTTACCAAGTAAGTTTTTCTCCCAAGGTATACTGTTATCCTTTTTCTGTTTTTATTTCGTTTGTGATTTGTTTAGTTTGTCCATTAATTGTTTTATTATTGTTTAGTGCGTACGTCTCTTTACATTAGTTACATGTAAAACCGTTTGTTGCAGATAGAGGCAAATTGATAAAGATGCTAAAGCATCGAAACGTTTTTGTATTTTGAAAGAAAATAGATTAGTAAATAAATGCCGCTACCCAAGAAATTTCTCTTTTTTAAATAAAAAAGATTATATACAAAATAGAGAGTGTAGTCACAGAAAAGCTAGCGTAAAATAAACCTTAAACCTAACCTAAAATAAAATAAACAAAAGCAATTTTATGATCTAAAAAAGAAGTAATAGCACTTCTCTAAATTATTCAAAGTTTGACAGTGGCTGATATTTTCGATTTCGCTTTGGAGTGAATGCTTCTAAATATTTAAATTATTTGTTCAATTAGAATAGACCCTCATTTCCAAATACTCGAACAAACAAAAACTCAGTAGACTCAGATCACGTAAGCAAGCTAGCTTTATCTGCTTATTAAACATAAGCCTTTGAGTTACTAAACAAACGGTTTACTAAATTATGACTGCTACCCCTTGAAGCAGGAGGGTTCTATTGAAATTCATAAAAATATGCAGGTTGTTTTATTTAAAATAAGAAAGTTAACATTTCCCGATTTGCATTTAAATAAATGTGAAAACTTATTAAAATAAAAGCAGCCGTATTAAAGATATTCGAATGAATCCATACATTTGCCTAACCCTGTATATAAAGGACAAAAATACGAAATCCGTTTTTTTGTTATTTTACGTTAAAAAAAAAAGGGTGTCGCAAACACATATTGCAACGTTTCTAATATAGTAAAAATTCTATTTCGTTCTGTACGTCCTACTTCTAAGGATTTTATATATTTACCCAAACATGTGCGTTATAATATTGCTATTTCTCTGTATATTATTCCCCTACATATAGATATAAAGCTAATATCGTGAATATTAAAATTTCTAACATGGAGCGTAATATTTCCTCGAATTGTACGCAAGAAACGAAAAACATCCATATGGACTGTATATGTATATTTCAGTCTCACTGAATTTCAATTTAAAACTTCTCATATATCAACGCAAAGAGAGCGCTGCTGCCTGTATCCCTGGCTTCTTGTATGCGAGTATATGGTACTTGTGTTACTGTATAGATGTGGCGTGGAAGTCGGTGCAGCTTAGAGAGTAACGTATCGCGCGATCCTTATCTTCTCCTCCTCGTGCCGTTACGATCGGCCCTCGCAAGACCGTGTCGTCTTTTTCTTTTCTCCCGCTCTATCGTCGTGACATCTGTACGTCTTGGTAACAGTCGCGAATTCGGGGTTCGACCGTCGCGGAGGAGGTCTGAAATTCATTACATGCTTCGCTTCATAGGGAGATTGTGTTTTTTTCACGACCGACCGATGTATTTCGCGAACGAGTGGAGAACGTGCGCCTCGGGGGTTGAACTGTGGAGCTGATTATTTCTGATTTGGTCGTCGTTATTTTATTTTTATTTTTTTGTTCGCAATTTCATTCCTCTCGCTCGGCACCGACTGGGGATATTATTATTGGCGATGTCGGTCCTGTTTATTTGTTGGAATTAGAATATTGAAATTTTTACGAGTGTTCCCTACTGTTGAGGATATTTCGGAGAAAATAATATACCTTCTCTTATTATTAGAAAAGAAGAATATCTATCTACAAAAATGTACTCAATTTAATACAGTGCAAAGTTATCTATATACTAAATTCAAATGCATGCGATAAATGCAAAAACTGGGAAAAAAGTATATTGATTGAATTAAATTGAAGCACTCCGAAAAAAAAGCCGATAAGTCACATCACGATAACAACAAGAAATATTTTCAATGTAGGGGAAATAAAGAGAAATATCTGTTTTGGAAAAAGCACATTTCACAAAAATAAACTTTATTTGAAAACCTTTGTAAAATATACAAATAAACCATTCCAAACTGGGCTAAACATTAAAATAAACTTATATAGGATGATTCACGAAACCCGTCCATTAAAAGTTCTTGAATTTGCAATGATATCTCGATTTTCACACTTTGGGGTTAAGCATAGTTAGCTGTGGATATGGTATTAGCAAAAAAAACCAAAAATAGTTCTCTCCCATCCTTTAATTAATATAATTGTGGATATACCATATCCATACTACCACCAATCCGAAACTTACAATAACATAGTTAGCTGTGTTCAATTTAAATAAATGACTTCATCCAGGCCAGCGTGTAGATTCGCTCGAATCTACACGCTCCTCGCTGGCCTAATTCGAGAGGCTAACCACTCAAAAAATGGCGTACAACTAATTCTAATTCCAACTAATTCTATCAAAATTCCATTAATTGGAATTAATTCCTACTAATGTTCGCAGTATACTTCGCGGTTAGGCGTAAATATCTAGTAATTCTTGCTAATTCCAAATTGTATTAAACTCATTTAGATTGAAAATATGTGTATATTTTTATTATATATACATAAATAATTACCTCTAATTATTGGGCATATAAAAAGCGTATTTTAATAACAATAATAATAATAGTCATAATGAATACGCAATTGCAAATTGATAATTTACACTATTCCTTTATATCTATACAATGAATGTGATGATAATACTGTGTGAAAGTAATACAATATTTTTAAAACGTTGCTACAAAATAAAAAAATATATATTATATACACATAAAACTATGGTGCTATTACTAAAACTGCAAATATCTTAAGAGAGCATTTGTTAGAAGTATAGATATTTTTTCATACAAAAAGACATAATGACATGTTTATTTTATTGTAAATATAAGATGAATTGGGGTAAATGTCACATATAATTTCAATAATTTGGTAATAAATAATAATGTTAACCAGGACGGTTAAAATTATTATTTATATTCATTGCATGTACTTACACAGTAGTTTCAAATTTACCCCAGTCCGCCTTGACAAACTTAACGAAACAACTTACATATATGACACAATATACATATTCATAATTGCACTGAGTGGACGAAGTTTAATATTATTTTATTATTGCAATATTATTTTTTATGTCGGTATTTTTACAAAACTGTTGGGACTGAAATGTATTAATCATGAAACTGTAGCAATAATTATTCTTATCACTTAATGATTAATAAATTGATTACTTTTACTGAAACCACCCAGTGGTATTGCATTGTTTATACATTCTGCCGCACAAAAAAAAAAAGGAAAAAGGCTTTGTCACCCTTATAATACCGTTAACGAAGTGACATCAATCAAGCATCGATTCAGGTAATTTTTGGTATTTAAAAATATGACAGTAGTAGCCATTTCTGCTCTATAGCTTGAGAGGCACTTTTCAATATCTTATCAGCATAGTGCTTTTGAGAAATTATAAGTGTGTAAACCAATAAATTACGACTTTATTATTATTTATTTATTATTTGAGCAGATTAATACATTCAATAATTATTTCATTATTTTCTAAACACAGACATGTAGATTCATATAAAGATAAAGTGTAACCCTTATTACAATAGATATGATCCAGGAAAAGCTTTCACCATACATAAAATATAACTTGTTTCTACGCTTCCGTTCTTTTCCATTGATTACAAATGTGACATAGGGCAATAGAGAGAAAAGCGATTGTGAAATCCTATATTTATGCGGTTTTGCATTTGTATATGCACCTTTATTCCTAAGAAAATGTATTCCTAATAAAAAATGTTTTCTTATCAAATTAAAGCTATTACAGAACATAACTATATTTTACATTATTGTATATTAATAACTAACACGAAATACCAATAAACTTCTGTCTCACAAATTCTTTAATCTCCAAAACACAATGTACATTTCATTAGCTATGCTAACATCTTCAGATGTACATACAAGTGTATTGTCAGAATACAAAATGTGTAAATATAATAAGTATATCCTATATCCTATACTTCACTAGCCTCCCACGCAAAGTAATTCATACCCCATGTTGGAGCAATGAGCTTCTTGCGAGGTTCCTTTTTTGGAATTGTTAATCTTCCGTGTTGTATATTTGGCGTTAGTTCTTTGATTTCTCTTTTCTTTGTCTTTCAATTCCTTGACGAAGATAGCAAAATTGTATATATAATGACAAAAATACTCCAAACTGTGGCATATTTAATTATATGCTTTCTACGGTTTACTTCCTAAAATATTTTTAGGGGTGGAGATTTTGCAGAAATGATACTTTAGTAATTCCTTTACTGTTACTTGCTTCATTATCATTTTGACTTGAATGCGAGTTCTATGACTCTTTCTTCCACATAATTATTTTCAGCTCGGTTCTCCTCGATAGGCATATTCTCTTGTTTCGTGTAGACATCTTCATCTGTAGTATCCGCGGGCACAAAAAGATCAGAAAAAATTTCTGGGTGAAAGGGACTGACCTGTATTGAAGAAAATCACTGACGTGACACACGCTATAATGACATGTTCAGGGTAGTTCTTTAACCAGATGGTGCAAGCTTGGCTATAGTAGGCTTTGAGATGACCGAAAAAGGTAAAATCAAGCGGCTGCAATAATGATATTATTTCTCGACAAAATGACACAGCTTGCAAGGAGCAAATGAACTTTCTTCTCTGGAGATGAATGTGCGTGCTTACAAAAATGTTAAAGCCACTGTAAACATAACTCCGAGATCATCCACATTTGGCACAGACCCAGAATTTCGGGAAGTGCCCTATCAAACAGTTCATCATTTCTATTTTTTCTAGCAAATATTATTGCAGAGGAATATAACTTTCTGCTGCACTCATGCAACATACAACAGATACATGTTAGTTTTCTTTGGCACTACTCGAAAACCCAACTTGTTTTCAGCCAGTTAAAGCCAACATTTTTGGGGGCTTCTGTATAGTGGCTAAACCACTCTGATCCTTAGAGATAGATTCCTGTTTTTTTTATGATAGAGTCTAAGGTCTTAAAAATTTAGACACCTTTGGCTAAGTAAATGCTCTAGCGCGTGTAGCAGGCGTTGGTTCAAGCTGCCGCAAAGATATTTGTGGGTTGAGTGCATGAAATTCTCTTAACCACTCTTTTCTGCGATTTTATTTTCACGGTTGAATCCATGCTCTATATTGTTTTTCACTGCAAACTGGTAAGCTAATGATCTCAGCTCTTTTGCTGTGAGACCAAAGAGTCGTTACATTCTGTGGAATCTTTCGGAGTTTGTTATTATATGCACATTGTGTTTTTCTTACCTACCCACAAAAGGATAATGTGCTACATTGTTGCTATTTCCAGCACTGAAACTTGCGGATTTTATATACTGCCTCTTTTGCCAAAAGTTATTTGACATATAATTTAGCGAATTTGAAACTTGCATTCTTTACTTTTGTTTATAATTAATCTAAATTTATTATTTTTTTTTCCATTATGTATTTTATTATACGTATACATTTCGTGACATGTCCATTATACTCCTTGCATTTATCTTTTCGAATACGAATAAGTATCTCTTTCTGTTCATCTCTTAATAATTACTATTTCTTGCATATAATTTCGCAATGCCTCTTTTCGTTTCTCTAGGAGAATATTGAATTATAACATTGACATCAATTTAACAATCATCATTCCTAGAAATAGTTCTAGTTTCGTAATATTTATCTTGTGAATGATGAGTTAAATTCATCTAATCAGTAGTCATTAAATAGATTGCGCTGCTGCTAATAACTTATTTCCTCTATAACACGATTATATGTAGCTAACACTCACTAATTTCATTTTCAATTTAGCATTCGCGTTTTCTAGTCCTGGGTAGTAATTTGCACAAACAAGTTCGTCTAGGAAAGGTGATATGAATTTATGACAAGCAATTTTTGGCAAAATTTTAACTGAAATTTCTTCCCTTCCGACTTTACTTGTTTGTCGCTTGCAATAAACATCAGGTAAGAATTGAAACAAACTCGAACAAATAAACATGCACTGGTCCTCTGGCAATAATAATTTCAGCAAGAGCAGCAGTCCGAAATCCCGTTAACACAATACCGAGGGATCGTAAAATTTATGACGTTTAAGATGCGGAACTTATATAATAACTTTTTCGATTTTACTGTTACAACTACCATCTCCGTTATATTGCCAAAGCGTCCGCCGGTTTCGAAACAAGGGTTGCCGTTGTGGACCGTGATTTTGTCGGCCTCTGATATATTTCATTTATTTGTAATTGTCATCTGCAGCACCACCCCGTTCCAATAAAGCTCGCCCATTTTAAAGCTTATATATCGCGTTTCCCATAGAACGCACGCTTGCGTTTATTTAATAAAATTTAAAATACACACGCGCGAAAACGGATATCGATCATTGCATTAAAAAATGCCGGCTTTATATAGAAATATAAATTGACGGGAATACAGGGGGAGCCTTTTCAGGTTTTTATTTAATATCGTGGTAGAAAATCGCACTAACGCCGAGTAGGTATACAAAATTAAATTTCTAATCCATTAATCATCGATAATACAATAAACTAGTTAGGGGATTTTGCATGGAAAAATACTTTTTGTATTTACAAAGAATCGTCTACTCTTTAATGGGCGATAACTAAACGTAGGGACAAAGAAACTCTAACACAATACCTTTCCACTACCCCATCTATATCTCTAATGAATACCCGAGCTGTGTCTGACGTACTTTTCTGATATTCAGGGTTTTATTAGCAAGGGGCCTTGTTATTTTACAAATACCGGTGTAATAATTCTCGGAAAGCGTGTACAGTTTCAACTAAATTGTGTATTCATAACTCTCTATTTTTAAGCAGTTGTTCTTCCTATATTCTTTTTTTTTTTACAATTGAGCATTAATGATAACGGAGATAATATTGTAATTTGATTCCTAGAACTTTGTAATTTCACTATTAGTTAATGATCGTTCGATTAATGTGTTCGACCAAACGTAATTAGAATCTCTTATATCTGCGCAATCCACATACCTAATGTCGGTTAATAACAAGGCAAATGTGATATAAAGACAGTTATTTCAGTAATGGTGTGTACAGTTTTCATAGGATAACAGAGTAATTTAAATGCTACGGAATAGTTTTCATGATCGAGTTCCGTAAAAAAATGTGGTAGATTACGATGAGTATATTTGATTTTGGGTTCTTAATAGTTGCAATTTTCCCTTAAGCAGCAGCAATCTGGTGTGAACACTACTTTTATAAACAGCAATATAATTTCCTAAAGCGGACTGCACACATTCGTGTTGTGCCATGATATAAAATATGAGACCACAACAACAATTTCTTTAAGCGTTTGAAAACGGCTTTGTTTTTTTGAAACACCCCCCAACACGTACAGAAATAATATATTTAATATAATAGAGGTTTTTCAAAGCATTAAAGGATTTTTTTCATGTGCAGCCGGCCTTATAATACTAAGGAAACAATTAAATTTGTTTGCTTTACATTTATTATTAATGACAAATCAATTAACAACGTTTGATTTATATCAGCTGTATTTCAGACAACACCAAGCTTTATTGTCAGTACAAATCAGCTCCTAATTGTGTAGATAATCCCGATTATTCTAGTACCTACTACGCATGATTCTAATTCTGTTATTTTAGAATGTTTACTACATTGTCTACTGGTTTTGGCTTTCGTCAGCGAAGGATGTGTGAAAACAATAAACAAACAGTTAGTGTAATTTATATTGCGTTCGTTTCTGTAACACAACTAGTGATCTTTAAAATTTTCTATAATAATAATCCTTAAGCTACTAATTTCCCGGAAGTCTGGACACTTCAGGGAAAATTAGTGATGAGTGAATAACATCAACCAATTAATTTTATAATTGTCGAACTACACTTATAAGTTTACAAAAGGAAATATCGTCTGAGAGTGATAAAAATATGAAAAGAATCCTAATTTTATCATTTGTGAGAGAATTATTGCGGACAACTAAAAATATCATTGACGAATGAAAAAAAGCAGGATAGGGTTTTATACAGGGTGAGTTTTTTTATCTTGAGACAACGGAATATCTCTAAAACACTGCATCAAATCAAAAAAATATCTTAATAACATTTGTTATAATGTAGGGGGCTCACTGAATGGTGCCGAACTCGATCCCCTCCTCTCCCCTCCGAGTGGGAGGAGGTCAACTTTGAAATCTTAAATGGGAACCGTCATTTTGTATTGCAGATTCGGATTCTACGCCATCAAGTATATAGTATTTGTTTGAAACTTTTTTCGATTCGTAACAGATTGCGCTGTAATCGCAAAAAAAGACATGATTGTGAACGTCTAGAAAAAATACACAAAAAAGAGAGGCAAGCAAATATGATTTTGTGTTTTTTTATTTTAACATTAAATAACATGATAATTTAGAGCTATGTCACTTATTGTTAATTTCTTGCTATTTAAAAACAACATATTATAAACAACTATTTTATTATGTAATGTTGTTTCTAAATTGTAAGAAAATTTTACTAACAAATGACGTAGCTTTAAATTCTAATGATGTGTTACACCTGAGGATGGCCCAGAACCGAAACCGGTTGTCAATAATAATAATAGTAATAATAATAATTTTCCTGGTTTCTCTCTAATACCGAACATCAAAAGTAATTGTATTTTTAAGTAAAATTCATTCACGTTCAACTATTTTATATTTTTCCTACCCGGATATTAAAGTATACTTAAGGCAAATAATAAAAAAAAATACTTCTTTATATTTATCTTGGATAAATGAGAGACATTATGTGTTTATTAAGACCTAAATTGAATGATTAACTTCCATTAATAATATTTTTCCACGAACAAAATATTGATTAGATGCTGGCTAAACAATATTTATCTCTTTGAATATGAGGAAATGATTCATTTAGTAAGTACCCAGCATACATGATAAGTAATAATAATAATATAGAATTGAGTAAATAAATGTTTAATCATCCGATCACACATTTTGTGAGAAAGATGTCTTTGTTGCGTCACATCTAGGTAAAGTCTACACTGCTTCGTCGATCATATTTTAATGTAATCTTAATATAAAATAAATATTGACAATTAATTATACGTTTTAAAGGAATCATGCGTTACGCTCAATCATCGACCTTCGTATCAACAGAGGAAAGTCTTTTTGTGTAACGAAATTCCAATTCATTTCGACGGGCGTTATAAGCAACAGAATGGTGGATACAGTTCGGACGTATACAGCGAGAGAAAGAGAGACCGATCCCAGTCTGCTCATTTAAATATAAAGAAATGCAGTCCATTCTATTTTACATCTTAAATCTCGGGCAACGTATACGCGCCACACGGAGGAGGTGTGCGCGAGTTCTCCGAGGTGCTAGAGAGAGACCGCCGGCCCTGAAGCCGGCCGAGGAGACCGAAGGTGGAAAGAAAGACGAAAGGAAACGAAGAGAAAAAAGGAACCATCACGGAGAGCAGTTCAGAATTGAAAAGGATTTAATGTGAAAAGTTTAAATTTATTGCTACAGAACAATGATACCAGTTTTTATAGACTTAAATTATTGGTTAAGTTCGGTCATTTAATATGGTGTGTTGTTAACTAAGTTGTAGCAGCAACGATAGTACAGCACACGGGACAGGAACGCGTCGCTAGGCACTTTTTTATTACTTTAAAATCGCCTACTCTTCGTACCCAGTGTCGAATAGGAGTTCGAGATGTTTGTTACCGAAGGAGCGCCTACGGATTCTCTAGGTGGATAATGGATAACGTGCTCTGTTACTCTAACGTTATGAGACAAGAAAGTTATACAAAATATATGCAATAGATTTAGATTTCTTGAGGGTGACACTCAAATATTTCAAAAACTATTTGTTCTGTAAAAAAAGCCTTTGTACAGTACAACGTACACAAAATGGCCACGCTGCGATTGCTATATAGTTAAAGTTATCGAGGTCATACGAAGATTAACAGATATTTTCCAAACGTAACAGTATTCTTTTAAAATTTTACTGAAACACTTTTAGTAAAAAGTACCAACACTAACTTGATCAGATACTAATATTCGAAGAGATATATCAATAAAAGCTTAAAATTTGGAATAATACTTTTAGGTTTGTCTGAAAATGTCTTAATATTGGATATTAATAATAATAAAAGTAATAATAGTTTATTAATGCTGCCAAAGTCGAACATGTCAAGAGTGTATAAATAAAACGTGCAAGTATGGAAATTTATAAGTATAGAACATAAAACATGAAAACACACACGTATTAAAGCCAAAATATAATCAAAGATCGCAAAAACTCAGTCGAGAAATTCATCATGTTGGATGTTGTCTGATAGGATCTCATCAGGAGTTTTAAAAAAAGTTTTTTTGCTCCAGATTTCGAAAAGCTCACTCTTACGATTTGATCTTGCAAATAATTAGGACATTTAACAATAAAATCCTCTTAATCTTTAATTTACACTGGAACTAGTTTCGGCGAATTGCCATCTTCAGCCAGAATCTACATTAATATATAAATAAATATTATGAAAATTTAATAGCAAAAAGATTTTCTTACCTAGGTATATAGTTACTAGATAGTCTGGTCTTATGGAAATATTATCTCAACACTTTATACCATAATATTTATGAACATCAGAATGATAAGTGCATAATTGAGGATTTTATTTTCATGTAAACAACGCTACAAAATATTTAGTACAAAGTCACAGTACCATAAGTACCCCAGCCAAATTAAAGCAATTTCATATCCAAAGTTATTGCACTTTTCTGTTAGGCTAATCTGCAAGCAATAATGGAATAACCCCAACCCTATTATGCCATAGGAACTATTTGGGATGAAGTACTTTTACTGACACCAAGCTTCTCAAAATTCCGAGCAAGAATGGAGAGCAAATTGATCAAGCAATTATCAACATGGAGTCCCCTTTTTAATCTAGCGGCAAAAATCACTCCTAAAAGACTTACTGCTAAATATATCCACATCCAACTGGCTCAAGGCAGAAGTTATGAATTATGGCCTTTGAATATATTAAGTACTACCTAAACACCAATCACTAATTAACATCTTAGAGGTATAAATAGGTCACTGTTTTTGACAATTGCGTTTATGCCCTCTATAAATAATACAAGTGAACATATAGAAATATATTTAATAAATAAATATTAAGAAAAGTGACGGTCTTAAGATCGTACCTTGCCGTTACCATACTTGGTTTCAGACAAAGTGGCAACTGAATCTTTTATTAATTGGCGCCGTATTCTGTTGAAAGGATACAATTTAATCGAATCCACGATAGATGAAAATTTATAAAAAGCACTTTTTACTCGAAGTTATATAGTAATTTAGTAATACTAATTTTGAAAAAAATAACATGTTGCACTTATAAAAACTTGAAGTTAACACACCTGACACGATTTCTGTTAATACACAGAGAGAAAAATACATGTTAAATTGGGTTGTATTTAAAAAATAATAAATGCTGTTTACGCCTGCCATAATTTGTTAGTTCAACCTAACCCAATTTTGTGCTGTTATCGCATACGCTACTTCACGCACAAAATTTTTACGTGTTTTGAGTAAATCTCTGGTTTGTGTACAACATATAAGTAAATATTTACTTCTTTAGAAACAAATATTATTTTCAAGGAAGTAAAATATATTTAATCTGAGTAAAACAATATTTATATAACTGACCTTTCATACATAATTAGGTTAGGATAAGTTGTATATGAAATGTTGTAATGTAAGTACTTCCTTAATTCATTTCAAAATTGTAATTTATTTACTACATTAAATTATTCTTCCACGATCGGTTTTGGCTAAAATATTAGCCTTCTTAACTGTGAACAAAAAATAATTGAATGTAATGGTCAATCTAAATTAAGAAGTTGGATTAAAAGAATCAGTTTCTAAGACTAAAATTAAAGTGAATTATTAATATGGTGTCGCGGGAGCACCTTCTCCAATCACCCTACTTCTAAACGGGAGGATTACATGAAATTTTGTACTGAATTAATTAGGAAATTTTATTTTATTTACAAATATATAAATATTTACTTCCGTATATACGAAACAAGCATTTACTCAAATGAAGCAAAAATTTTGTATGTGTTGTTTGGTGCTCAAGTAGATTCATTTTAATCCTTTTTGGTTATAGACCCCAGAGGTTTTCTTGCCTCATTCCTTGGAGACTTTCCCAATATTTGAATTTTCATTTTTAGCAAGATTATCTTTTACTTTATTTAAATACCTTCAGTTCCATATATATAACATATTACTATCATAGTTAGCTTATTTCATCTTTCTTATTTGTGGTCAAGACCAGCTAAGATTATTCCAATATCTTGTAAAGGCCACTAGAAATAAATTTTGTATAGAATTATGTAAAATCCTTCTTTTGAATTTTAGAATCTACTAACAAAAAAAATTCTTAAATCAAATTTAAAATTTCAAATTTGCTCCTAGTACAATCTAGATATCTCACGCCTTTACAATAAGACCTCAATCTATTTACATCCTAGATTTGTATCAAATAGTTGGCATAAAAATCTCCCATTCAAAACCCACCCTTATCCTCATCGAACGCCGAAATAAAACTTCCCCATTTCAGAATCGGAGAAAAAACACTTTTGTCCCAACCCCTCCCCTCTTCCCGCACTTCTCGCTCGGCTTCTTTCTTTCCTCTGTAGAAACCCGCGCTGTTTGCATTCCGCCTTTAATATTTCGCCTTGTTTACACAAATTCCTCGGACGTATTGTTTCCGAAAACCTGCACGTTATTCAGATGTTTCTGCCGGTGTTGTTCTCTCTTAAAATTTACGCCCCAAGGGAAACGGCATTGTATATTCATTTCTTTTATTAAGGTTTTTCTTATAACGTTCCGTTCCGTACCACTTCCATCTCCCTCGCCCCCTTTCTTCTTTCTCTCTTTTACCTGAAATTGTGTTACAAATTAGTCGACGTGTATCCCTCTTACCTTCAACGTAGCTTCGCGACCTCTATCGGCCACCTAAACAAATACTTTATATCCGGTTTCGACATATAAATGGTTATAAAGAATTTAATAATGATGAATAGTTGGTCGAAGTTTTGAAGTAATATGGATGGATGGTGATTATAAAGATAGCATACTACTTTCATTAATGATTCGTTGGCATACTCCCACTCTTTTTTTTTTTGTAAATTTACATACAAAAATTGAAAAATAGCACCGCAACATTGTGGAATTACTTTAAGTTACTAATTCTATTGACACAATGGCAGGTAGTAGACTTATAAGGTATTTGTATTTTTCTCCTCTTATTGGATTTTAACCTAATATCACTGCGCCGGTTAAGAACTTGTTACAAAAGGCGCGATTGAAGATGAGTATGAAATTTACAGTTATTAAAGTAACAAAATTTTACTAATTTATTAGAAATGAAACTATACAAAAAAAACACATTGACAATACTTTATTTCAATATTTATTAACATTATTACATATGTTTCTAAATGACAATTTTCGTCGTATCTATGCAACGAACAGTGAATGTTTACAATGTTGTTTTGACAGCCTGAAATCGCAATGAAAGACATTACAGCATCATCTACTTATTTCATCAGAACAAATTTCACCTCAGTAAACAATTTTTGAGGTCAGTTTGGGAGAGTTCATGTTACAATCATAACCTGCATAAAACTGCTGACAAACGATGAAATAGATTTTCTTTTAATATATAATAATGCAAGTGAAAGGAAAATGGTCATAAAATGTGATGCTATTGACATTTTATTGTGATTATAAAACAGCGAATCACAATTACACCTTCTTTAGATGATATTTTAGGTTTGGTTCTTGTCTTATATAAAGTGTCGAAAACACTAAAACTTGATTCTTCTTATACGTTTGTAAATTAATCCCAATATCTTCCACACAATAAACAAGCACGCCTAATGAATCCAACGTCCTGCAAAGAGTTATCTGGCAAGTCCTGCGATATGAAAATTCTAACTTTGGGTGTATGCTATTCGGAGAAGGTATTGGGCAAAGCCGAAGAAGGCAATACATTACAGTCACATATGTGTACATCCATTTACCTACTATACGTTTTGAAAATAACGCAAATATAAGAACAATACGTATATATCTTTCGCGTGTTGTTTTCGGTTGAATTATTTGACACATACCACAATATTTATTTTTATAAACCATTTCACTAGGTTTACTCTCAAACGCTACACCAAGTACATGCGTTTATCAGATTATTGGTGCTAGTTGTTCTTTTATTAGGTTAAGTTAGAAGGTTATACTTTGTTTAATTTTGTGCGCCACTTCTGTAGTGTTTAACGTTGCTAATCGAGTAGCTAGTCAGAATTTCTTAGTAATGCCAAATATTACCATTAGAGGCAGCACTTTACGATTAACTTTTTCTTATTTTGTATTTCCAATAGTAGGTACAGGTTTGATTCATTTTATGCTCTTAATTTTTATTTATCAGCGATGTTTAATATAGAAATAAATGACATTTCTTTCGAAACAATGAATGTTTTCTTAATATTTTTTTCTTTTAATAATTGCGAAATAGGTATATATTTGAACTAACGGATAAAATTGAAAAAAGCTTTATAAAGCAAGCAATACAAAGTAGTAATACATGGTAGAAGTAGGAGAAGTAGGAAAGAATGAAGTAAATAATGATTACAACAAATATTTCGAAAAAATAATAGGTAGCAAAATTAATTCCTCAGTTGACAAATGAAAATGCTGTTAAAAAACTTGCTAGCTTCTTTTGACAAGAAGATGATGGATCAATCAATGGATTTTTAATGATTCTTTTTGTATTATATTTTAAAGAACAGAAAATATTTTTGTCTTTTTTTTGTACTTTTGTACATTTTTTGTTTGTTTTTTTTTTAATAAAACCTTCCAGAGAATCTTTACTTAAATAAAGTACAGAGCTATTCTGTGTTAATTTACATAACTTTTAGAAAAAAAAAAAAGTTAGCCGATTTCTTTAGTGGCTACGGAGAAAAAGATACGTGTAGGTAGTAAAAACAGGATTTTTAAAGGGAAGTCACTTTTTATTTGTGTTTTAAATTTTATGGAATATTTATTATGCATTCATCTCAGAAACTATTGGAAAAAATAACCATTTTTTTTTTTCATTATTAATCAAAATTAACCTAAATCCGACTTAATTTTGTCTAAAAACTGCATTTTTTTAACTGTACATCATCCCCCTTCTTATAAGTTATTGAAATCCGGAGCTATTCACAGGATGTATCCAAAAGACCTGTTACGTGATTGATTGAAAACCAAATTATGTCTAGCTAAAGTTTAATTTACAGCCGAAAGTATTATAAAAGCTTTGCTTTGATTAGCCTTATCTTGTTGATATAACAATCAAAATCTTTGTCAATATGCAAATTTAAGCTATTATTCTTGCATTAGTTGTAAAATAATACCCAAATTCGATTGATCATATGAGAATCATCAATGTTATCAATTCTGTAATAGTTTTGCCTTTGGGTAGCTGGAAGAAAACATTGCAATTTGTATGATTTCCTACAGCAGTTCAAGAGAGAAGTTTTATTCCTCGAAATGTAGAAAGTGTAGGGATACACGAAAAATAGTTGCATTTCAATTCCGATATTTACTTTGTGTACATTAGCTGGCAATGAAATGAAAGAGAAAACATGTTTTGTTTAAGAATCAGTGTAAATTTTGTTTTGATAATAATTGCAATTTAGGGTTATGCCAAACAATGGCGTCAAAATGGATTTTTGAATTCATTTGGCCATATATACATACTTGCATGAATATTATTTTTAAACCTTTATACACTACCACAACAAAAGGATATTATTTCGTATTCATTTTGCATGGAACACACATGGGCATATTGTGCGCACATGTACGTATAATTTATTCCAAATACTTTAAAATTCCATCATGCATATTCGTTTACCTGAGCTCCGTACACCCACAATACCAGAAGTTTAATAACAAAAGAGATATGAAATCCTTGTTTTGTCCGCGGCCAACATCGTACCTGGAACCTTCACCGGGAGAAAAGAGAAGAACAGAAGAACATCATGCGCCTCGACGAACAAATATCGCGTTAAAAATTACCGTCACTTGGAACAAAACTGCATTCCTCTTTTTTTCTTCTTTTCTCTTCCACTGTTCTCTTCTCGATGCGCTCGCTTGCCAGCGCCATACAGCTAGTTATGGATTAAAATTTTACTATTCATCCCAGGGCGACCACACATCAACTGTGAGTTAGGGGAACGTTGCTGGATGGATTGTATTGTGTGTAGCAGGGACGGTGTATTGTCACTATTTCGTTAGTTTCTTTTCTTCATCTGTCCGTCCTTGAAGAAAAGTGTAACAACACGTGTCCTGGATGAATCCGTTATGATATTTTTATTCTTTTCTTCTCCGCTACGTCTCTGATGTTGTTTGTGTGTTGGTGGGATACGTTTTTGATAAAATATCAAATTACGAATGACGCAACGACACCTACGTCTATGGGCTGCTAATTTATTCCGATGCTGTTTTATATCCGGTTCTTATAAAAAGATATCGGATTGCAGGAGTGTAAGAGTTGTTAGTGCTTAAGATATCTTTTAACGCTGTAATAATGCTTGATTAATGAATTTGAATTGTTGCAGTATGTTTACACTCGGTGAAACATGCTGTTTCGTTAAAGGAACGCTAACAGAAATATTCTTTGGAGTATTTCTAAATTCAAAACTAGATGTTGCTTGCAGTGATTATTGTGTGTTTGCGATACGTAGCTACAAATAATTATTAGTGGACGTTTGAACTTGTCACATTGCATTGAAAACTTTTCGTAAAGTGATGAAAAATTTGAGGATGTTAGCATCTCAATGTCTTGGTCATATCAATAATTGTTTTTATAGCTTACATATTTTCCATACATATCTCTGTTCTTTATTAACAAACAATGTAACAACAATAAATGAACTTTGGTAATTCAAATTAACAATTCTGAATATGTGTCAAAATATTGCCATTCCCTTAAAATTTATTTGGTGTTTTCTAATAGAGTTTGTAGGAAGAGTGCTACTTTCGTTACTCCATGTTTACAATTTGCAAATTCTCTGCATGAGATAATGGGATAATGAAAAACTTATTATTATTATTACCTTAATAAGATACTTAGGGTTTTATGTGCAACTGCAAATATCTATAATATGAGCGTAGCTACTAGTGCTGGCGAATATGGTGGTTTAATAATTTAGTAGAATAGTTAATTTACACAACATTTATCATTTTAAATAAACATATGAAGCACATTTTGTTATAAAATTATATCTTTTGCTACAAAATTGATTTATATTTACCATTAAAATTAAAAACTAAAGTTCGGTAGAAAGAAGTGCAAATTAGGAACCTTGGATCAGAATTATAATATAAAATGAGATGAGATAAGTTTCGACAAGACATATTTTAAAATCTAAACTTTAACTTTTAAACACCCTAAATTAAATCAACTTGCATTATTTTTAGAATCCATCTTTGCGTTCTTTCTAATACTGCGATGTAGTTATCATATGCACCACCCCAAATGCATGTACCATACGAAAGTTGTGTCTCATTCAATGCGCGTAATATAATATTTTTAATTGATTAAAAATTTCTCAAAAGTCTAAATTTACCTATCAAAGAATGAACGTTCATCAAAGCGTTATTTATATGAATATTCCATCTCAAGTGGTTATCAATGTTAATACCTAAATACTTAACAGTACCTGTTTCTAGTACCTATATTTGCCTGCTCATCAATATATAAAGATCTTAACTTTGAGAATTGGTTTCTATAGGGCGTAAAGTATGTATTTTGCTTTTTTTCACATTTAAAGTGAGGCGATTACAATCCCAGCATTCCTTAATATGAAGAAAGTCCTTCTCAACTTTCTTTAAATCGTTTCAAGAGTCATCCGAATAGAAAATTGCAGTATCGTCCGCGACACTTGTTATGCTGCCTGTTGTATCTTGACGCAGTAAATCATTGTGAAATAAACTTGGTCCTAGGAGCGTACCTTGTGGTGCCCCGCACCTGACAGTTCTATAATTACTCAGAGTTTCTTCCTTATCAGAATACCTTAACGTATTGACCTTCATTTGTTCATTTTCACTAGTTCAATGGTTTTCCGCGAAATCCACAACGGTTCAACTTTTCTAATAGCAATGTATGATTTACTGTGTCAAACGCTTTTGCTAAGTCTCAAAAAATGCATAAGTTTGGTTTAGAATCGCCCACACATAAATCATATTAAATAAGTTACAAACGGCGTCTTGAGTAGAAGTGTTACTCCTAAAACCAAATAGTTTTCTGAACAAATATTTATATTTATTCAAAAACTTTAATATTCTGCTTTCAAGAACTTTTTCTTATAACTTATGGATGTTTGATGTCAATGTCACTGGACTATAATTCCCAATATCCAACAAACTTCCGTTTTTTAAACAAAGGCAGAAGTATTTCGATCTTTAACATATCTCGAAAGATGGCACTGCACATGCATTTGTTTATAATGTACACTAAGGGTTCTGGTGTAAAATCTTTTAATTTTTTCGTTATTTGGTTTTTAAAATATATTTAAATGTAACATTATCAAATCCAGGATGTTTTCTTACCTTTAGATCGTTAATATATTGTTTTAATTTCTTATATTATATTATAATATATTGTATATTTGTACTATTAGTATTAAAAAGAAATATTGTCTCCGTTCTAAGTCATCACGTGTGTGTGATATATTTACATATCAAATGTAACATCTAATTTAGACAGGATTTCAATTTGACATAAATAAAGGTTATGACGTCAAAGCGGCTCGTACTGAATATGTAATATTTCCATCAAGACTGGTTGTCGCCACTACCGTCATATTTGTAAGATTAGCATTTCGTTTTAGAATAAGGATGTTGTATTGTCAAAACGAAGACTATGCTAATTCAAAGCGGACGTTTAGGATTCACAATAAATCGATTAAGATATCTTGTTAAACGTTACGGAAAGGTCAAAACAGTTTACGGGAACTTTACATCAAAACCTTTCAATATAGACGCACAATTTATAATATGTCATCCGATCCAATAAGGAAGACATGAACGACTTTCGATTCTCTGCCATCACCCCGCGACTAAGTCATTCCGAACCGAATAAATTCGGAACTCCCAACATCGGGAACGATTATTATCGGGGGGAAAAAAAGCCCGAAGCGCAGATTTGGCGTGTGATGTCCCAAGACAATAAACTACAAAAAATAAATTATAACCGAACCTTAAGAGAGTACATTACAATTTATTTAATACCGGTTAATCATGCAACATTTAAATATAAAATAGCCCAGTACCTGATGGTACAGTCCGTGCCCCGTTCGAATGATTTCCCCTTCCGTGATCCGCCCCGCGTTCCTATTTCCATCGCACCCCCAATCATCGGCCGCCCGCTTCCTCGGCGACAGCCGAAATTCATGCGAAGAATTGATTGAGTAACTGTGAATTCTTAAACTAACACAAGGAGATAATAAAAGCGCCCCAATCTCGCGTCGATATCTAGCGGCGATTAGTTCCGAAACGTTGTTTAGTTTGATTTATTTCGGGAGCCGGTCGCGATGAGGGTGATACGTACGCAAGCTGTTGTTTCAACTTTTCTTTTTCCGATACGCGATGTGCAGGGGTAATTTTTTTTTTTTTGTTACGTAATCGACGACCCCACGGCTACCCTGATTAACTTCTTATAGTATTACGGTAGTGGAATCGAGCAGGTAGCAGGAAAACATGGAAACGGTAGCGTGTAAAGTTAAGGGAAGTTGAAATCTGGTTTATCGAGAAAAATATATTTTTGAAACGGATGATTTTTCTTTGACTGCAGTATATCATCCAATAGAATAATGAATTTCATCATAAGCAACTAGCACTAGTTTTGATTTGCACACTGACAGTGAGAGAAATAAAAACTTCAACCATGTTTGTAGTTTTAATTACGTGTGCATTACTATAACCATTAAATAATAAAAATAATTAAAATGAGCAGTTTCTTTTTGTTAAGTAGTCAATATTCCAACTGGCAAGATTGGTGTTTTATCAAAAATCCTAACATACATTTGGTTGATCTGAAATTATATAATTTTGTTCTCCCACTACTACAAAAAGTGTATAGGGTTTAGGGTTCATTCAATACTTGCAAGTACTCGCAATGTATCGATACTTTTTCATTCGATACTACTACTTATTGTATCGTAATAACAAATTCGATACCAAGTAAAATATCGTAAAATAAATAAATTATTAGGCGACATACATACGAATATAAATGAATATATAGCATAAGGATAACGTTCATATCTGTTAAAGGAGTTGGCTATCAGTTGATTAGGTTAAATTTCATAAGTCAATATTTCAGGCAGTTATTTTCATTTGCCCTTAGTTCAGTTCCTAAATTAATATTAATTAAAAAATATCTATATATTTACTAATTAAAAAATGAAAAAAATAAAAAAATATTAATACTGTGGTACTACAGACTTTTCTTTTGAATTGAAAGGTTATTACATTTCGCTATCTCGAACTCGGAACAAGAGTGGTATCATTCAAAAAACCTTGTTTTTGGAGAATCATGTTGTTCTAAGATTTTCGAATACTATAATGGTATATAATTTCATATTTAGACTACAGATACAGCAAATTTGAAATCAATTATTTTGTTAGTAATGACTATTCTAATGCCCCTAGAAGCCCGCAAGAGGGATAACCAATGATAGTTCGTTCAAAATATAGCATGATAAGAAGTACTTTAAAATACAACGAAAAAGTTTTATTTTATTTATGTTTATTTTTACTTCAGCAATAAAAAAGAAAATAATACGTATACATAGCTAAAACATTAGAATATGAGTACCTAAATGAAAGAAACTGTTCTAAAAATAATAATTACAACAAAAAAAGTCAGACCCGTATGCTTCAAATACCCAATGAAAAGCACTAAAATTGGATAATAGTAAAAAATAAATCCTTAAAAAAAGTGTAACTTTTAATAACAAACATTATTATAAAGTATATAACAATTTTTGACTCTGTATGAGTAAAATAATTAGAAACGTAAAAAAATAGAAAAAGGGATCCACTTTCTCACAGAATTCTTTAATTTTTAATTTTTTATGACCATTCTTAACCTGATTCAGTAATTCTTGCCTGAGGATGGACGAAATCGACAGTTTTACTTTTATAAAAAAAAAAAGGAACCACCTTACCTTCCTGAAAAAAAGTGTGAAAAATCAGCTCGATACGAATTTTCAACTAAAAAATTCGACATTTTAAACAAATTACAAAATATTTCTACAAATTTCTCAAATTCGTATACAATGTAAACATATTCTAACAATGACAATTGTTTAAGATGTACTTTCAGAATAACTGTTCAATAATAAATGTGTTATATCATAAAGGTTCGTGGTATTTTTCTTCGTGCTGCGAATTTGGTTTCAAAGTTTTATAACTTACTGTTTCCCGTTTCTGTGATTCAAAAGAAATAGATTCTTTTAATTTTCCTTCTATTTTATTCGGGAATCAATATTCTGCAATACAATTTCCAATATTTAAAAATAGTTTTTGAGGAGACCTAGGAACAACACTATAATCTGTTCCTTTACCTACACCAAACACGCAATATTGAACATTGTATTTTCATTTATAATCGTTACTTTTCTTGATGTAGTGCTTCTTCCCTTCCCAGGTCAACAGTTATAGTATTTGGTTTAACATGATGACATACCCAAAAGAGCTCCAATAATCTTAAAATTCGCGTAAACATACTAGAAATAGTTGTCGCGCTTTATCTATGCAAGGATTTGAAAGGTTTGCGTAAGTGTCCTTCATCATAGAAACAGCCTAAAGGGTAATAATTCATAACAAAATTGCTCTCTGGGGGATCAAGGAATAATTTCTACAAAATAGGGTGATAAAGTATTCTAAACTGCGGCAAACTATCAATGCTATAGAGATTCGTGTTTCTTTTGTTACGAGACTCCATTGCTCTAGGTCAGGAAGTTCGATAGCATAACATCCCTTATCAGATCATTTAATTCAAACTGGGTAATGTCGTATAGATTATGTTAGTGTGCATGAAATAAACTGCGAATCCATCTCTAAAGCTAAGCGTAATAAATCTCAAAACTGCGTCCTTTTTTTATATAGCCATAGCCAAGTCAATACTACGCCTTCACCTTGCAGATGTTTTGTATTCATTTCTTCTTTGAAAAAAAAAAAAAATGAATAAACCATATCAAATTTAGTTATAAAAAAAGCAACATAGACGTATAAACATTTCGAAATGTCTAATCACCAGCAAATCTTAATCTAACCGCCACGAATGGCATATATGCTGTGATTTTCATAAGGACATTTTGACAATTCTCAGGAATACCTTATCCTCAAGTTGTTATGCTTAGATTTTCAAACAGATTGAGAAGGAATTATACGGAATTGCATTTTAATTTAAACCGTTTATGACTTCTCACAAATTTTAGGTTATACACAAATAATTTTGTGCCTAAAAAATATTTTGCAGGTTCCAGAGAAACTTCTCGTGTCGCTACTAAGGAAAATCCTTATCACTTCAACAAACTTGTGTACTAAAGTTTTAGGAAATAAAATATTGATATACTCACCACCATTATAAAATATAACGTAGTTCATGATTACATCACTTGGGAATATACCCTTGCCTTATAAATTGCGTAACATTTGCTTTGGGAGACTGTAAACGTTTTATATTATACATTTAGATTCCCATTTCGCTAACATCATAGAAATTCAAGAGTACAGCAATTTTAATTTTAAATTATTTAAATTCGCAATTCCAGAGATTTTGTTTTGAGATTGTAGAACGTTTTATCAACATATGTCTGAAATTACGTAACTCTGCAATTTCCTCTAAGTTAATGTGAAATTTTGAAACGTTTATTACGTAGAGAATGTGATATAAATATTTTTCCCGCTATGTAAATGACAACCTTTCAACTATGTATTTTGTTTTCTGATAATGTCAAGAATATTTGATGATTTTCTTCTGCAGAAACGGTTTATTTCGATTATAACAAAACCTATTAAGGAAACACAAAACTGCACATAAGAAATGAAATCTTAACGCTTTGCATTACTCTCTCTCTCTTTCTCTCTGTGCGTAAAAATGAACTTTCTGTCTTTCGAACAAAACAGTTGTTGGCAACTAGTACAAAATTCGCGACCAGAATCTGTTTTTATAAATTCAGAAAGGAAGTATGTAAACCTACACATGCAATATACTTTTGTCCGTGTGTATTATACACATACGCTTACCATATTATGTATGTGTTACACACACACGGACAATTGAAATAACATTGTGTGACATTTCTTTTGTTTATTTCGTTTGTTTTTTACGGCTATAGGATAAATTATGCATCCTCTGCGATGATTATCCATCGCACATTTTTTCAGCTCACATCTCGTACGTTATTTTATTTTTGTTTCTTTTTTTGTACATATGTACATACATAATATGCATATCTGCTCACAAAAATTTGAAATTTTAATGACATGTAAATTGATTATTGTTATTTTCAACATTTCAGTGTACGAATCATCTCAATGCGAGTTTGGACCAATACTGGCCTCTATTTCAAAGGTCAGTAATTAATTTTTTTAAAACATCACGCCATCTTGTCACGTCTGCTTTGTCTATTGTAAAGAGAAATAGGTTTATACATTTCTTTATTAACCTATATATGTATATAATAAATTTTATGTTTTTTTTCCGTATTTCATGTAATTTGAATTAATTTCGACCACAGCATAAATTTTGTTTTTTTTGCGCTTCATTTTACGTATAGATTATTCGGATGCTATAAATTTGTAGGTAATTCAGCAGACAGCATAATCCCAGATTGTTGGCTAACAAAAGTAACTGCCTACTACCGATAAACAACACAATAGGAATATATTTTATACAAGAAAATCGATTAATCCTACTGCTGCTACTCTCCACTCGGTTTTTTTTTCTTTCTTCCTTCCTTTTTTCTCGGCATAACGTATTAGTCGAGGGGGAGATTGCATTTTTTATGTGCAGTTATTCCGCCGCGAACCACCCTTTCTAATAAGGGATGCGGGAGGAAAAAAATGAGTCACACATAACGCGCCGTGCACCCTCCAGAAATGAGGCTCCTTACGCACTTAAAACTTACCCCGCAGGTTTAAATTATTGATCTCCGGCACCCGGGTTTTTTTTTCCTCTTTCCGCCTTCCCGTCCCTGCTCCGTTTTCCATATTAACATCATATTTTACTTCCGGAATCGGCGTATCCATTCCCTTCGACCCCATTTCGTTATTTAGTAAAATGTTAGTTGATTGAAAGATTGAATTTCGTAATTTTCACATATTGCATTACCAAATTACTAGTAGGTACTTATCTTTATTTTTATAATAAATTGAGCTAATATACAGTTTGAGCTATCTTAAAAGAATTTGAATAGGAAAATCGGCATTTTATACCTTTTATTAGGCATTGTCTATAATAAATTCTGATTTAAAGTCGTTCCAGATTGTCTATTAAACTAAAAAAACAGTAGCTACTTTATATAAGATCGAACTTAAGCAATGACAACTAACCTTGGAAATAAAAGAAAAAAATCCTGTAACAGAAACAAAATTATGAGCTAAAAATAGAAAATTATCTACTTTTGTTTGTTAATTTGGTACCTGTTATAGAATGTTTCCTTATTGTCAGAATATGCTTAACAGAAAATTCATTATCTTTCTCTTGTTTCAAGATACTAATAGCGTCTTAACAAGCCAAAAACCGATAACGCTTATTATTTTCTAATTTCACGTTTATCTTTCTATAATTTACATTGAATAGGTAAAAAGAAAACTAAATATCTTACTGAATAATAAAAGGGTATCCCTACAAGACGAGAAGGCCCTGATTTGAAAGTACCTGGATTGCCGCCGTATGTTAGTTTGTTTGTGATTTTAGTAATATAACATTAGTTTTTGGATTTTTTCCTTCCTATATTGTATTTTTCAAATTCGGCTACCGGCGAGGATAACAATACAACATCTCATTCCTATAAGCACTTCTTGCAACACTTCAAAACAAATGAATAACCGTATCAAGTATTACCAGCCTAGATTGCGGTTGGTTATAACATAAACTAAAGAAATGAAAAGTACCTATTTGATATTTTTAATTTATTTCAAATCAATCAAATTATTTTTACACTCATTAAAGTGTTCATGTTTCGGTGGCAGTACTAGAAGTACTATAGGATAAATCATACAAATATTTTTTTTAACATAGTACGTTCTTAATTAAAAATTTCTTTTGTTTTCCAATCGAAAATTCAAGGAAGAAAAGTTGAAGAATCGTATAAGTTGCCTAATTGTAGGTTTTTCGATGCAATTGTCCAACGATATAGATGCCCGCCTGCATGTGAGTATTTACTCGCAGTCAGATATAATTTTCAGTCTGTTAGTCCTTACCAAATTTTATCCTGCTTTGCAAGAAATTTCATTTCAATGAGACTGCAGTATCCGTTGCACATTGCTGAACAATTGTCAAGAAAACTTAGTACAGTTGTGACAAAAAGTTTGATAATTATGTAACTTAAGTAGTAGTAGGCCCAAAATAGCAATTTAATTTATAGTTATTATTGTATGTGATGTATCATCCTTTGGAGAAATTCAACAGCTACTGTAAAAAAGATATTTAAGACGAATGTAATTTTATATAACAGAAACTTTTGCCCGTTCATCTTGATGATGCAAAACTCACACATTTGTCTTTGCTTCAAAAACTTGTATAATATCTGCAAGAATTTCTACAGTGCAAGTGTAAGCACTTAGAACTGTACCTTTCATGCAAGTGTTTCATAAAAACAAACTACTAAAAAATGTTATGAGGTTATATAGTCAATACTACCTACGGAATATTTAAATAAATATAGCAAATATCTTCCAATATCTAGATTCCACACATATAAATAACTCACGACAAACCTGTGCAGCACTCGAATGAAGCAGAATTGAATTCTCGCGCTGTGAATGGCACCCACCGCACTCTGATGTAAATTAACTATTTCATCTAGGTTTAAACAACAATTCGTTTTAATTACTTATTTTTATATCAATAACGTGATAAAATATATTTTTTTAATTTAGTATAACAATGTAATGGGAGGATTATTCAAGCCGACAAGAGAATTACCTGCGTTCACTAAAACATAACTCATCCAAATTTTGAAAAAGAAATGAGAGTTAGTTAATTTAGTTTACCTTTACCTACAAAAAAAAGTCCAAAGCACGAAACTTTTTGTTAACAATTGAAAGATTTCGTTGTTATATTAAAAATTGTTATAACTTAACCAACTTTTTCCAATATTTTGTGCTATTCCGGTATTTAGTAATTATTTTTTGTCTTCTTTCTAATTAATTGAATTTTCTTAATTCTGTATATCTGTTCATTTATTTTCCACTTCCTTTTCTCATTTATTTTTCCATTTTTTGCATATTTATCTTTTGCATATTTTGAATAACTCAGACAGAAAGTTATACCATTGCTTGATATTCCTGTGCCACACTTCATTCAAGTACTGCATGTGTACACAGATAAAAAGGATTCGTTAAATCAGAAATATTTCTTTGTCACTATTTGAAAGAACCACGTCTATCTGTTCATACATATTTCCTTGAGTTTATTTTAATTAAATAGTATTAGTTTAATTTAAAGGAAATATGTTTTACCTAAAAATAAATTGTTCTTTTAAGTAGCGACAAAGAAATATTTCATTGTTTTAAAGAATCCTTTTTCTCCCTGTGCAGATCTCATATCTGCGCATTTTTCACATATTTATCAATAATAAATTTGAAATTCGAACACATACAGTGCATTCGTAACAGATTTTTGTTTAATTACATGTCGTAGCTTTTTCTTGTATCAATTTGTTTTAATGGTTCAACGTTTTAAGTTTTAGCAATTCACTATTTGTTTCTATTCGGAAACGCCGGTATTTATGTACTTAAAATTGTTTAAACTAAACAAATTTTTATTTTACGTTCTGGAATTATTTTATTCCATTTTCAAAAACCTACAATTTTCAATAAGTATTTAAATTACATTAATTTGCTGTTATATTCATTATTAACTTATCATTTGATATAGTAAGTGAAGAAACGTAAATACCAGTTATCGTACAAATTACACTAACGTAAAATGAAAATTTGTTTGGTTTAAATAATTTTAAACACATAAATACCGGAATTTCCTATTAGAAAGAAGTAGTGAATTGTTAAAAGTTTTAACTAGGTATGTATGATACCACTTTATATTCATTTATAAATACTTTTATCACAGCTTTCAATACAATGAAAACATTTTTTATTTCTAATCATTTTTTAGATGAAGGATTCTCAATCAAACAAAATAATTAGTTACCACTCCATTATGAACTTGGCAATATCTCCTTTTTCTTAATAGCAATACACTTGGCTAAATTTACCAAAGCTTTCAGTTTATGCAAATATTCACTATATAATATTAATTGCCTTGAGTTTTTTTTAAGTGCTTTTTAGTTCTAATACTTAAACCAAATTTTATTCTGCAAGCCTTTCGACAATTCCAACAATATTGGTGAAATATGAGCTATAAATTCTAATCTGTTGAAATTTTTTTTTTCTTGTCTTGCTTCTTAAACAAATTATTGGATGAAACGATCGTAATTAATAGGTTGAACAATAGAAGGATCAAATATAATAAAGCACTTGGTAGTTACCTACCCACAAATAATGATAATAATATAATAATAACAATGTAATAATAATAATGTAATAATAATAATGATAATAATAGTTTGTTGTCCAACAAACTGCCGATTACGAACATCAATAAAAATAAATTCTAAACACATAGCAAAGAACATATTTTTGTTGTTTGATGAAACCCATTTAAATTAAATAATATTAATTTTTAAATACCCTGATATTATTTTTTTAACAAATATAATTCAAAATAAAGCGAAACAAAATATATAAGCAAGTTTGAGGTTATAAACAATTAGAATAATAGTGTACTTCTTATCAGTGAAGCCTATAAGCATACGCGAGCTGCTGTCGATGTCGGTATAAAACCTGGTTGAACGACTATTGTTTACCTACTATCACTTCCATATTATTTGAATTCTTGTACATTGTTTTATGACATTCGCAGAATAAATTATCAAACTCGATTGATTTTTTGCAAACCACAAAGCTTTATTGAATAATGTGCACTAAAAAAGCCGGGGTAGTTTCCCATTAACTGGCAATTTGCACAGCGACCTAAGCTCATTTTTGTGCGCTATATTAGAAGCACGTCATTTTCTTTTAGCTAAAACAATTAGAAAGATATTTACGTCATCTACTCTAATCACTTCTAAATATTTATCAGTTTTATTTTGGCCTTTGGCTTAAAAAAAAATCTTCCACTATTCCAAGCAAAATTGAAATCTTTATCCTAGTTTTGCAATAAATCATAAGTTTTTCTTTTTGAAAATTACATGTTTAAAACAATTTTAAGCAGTAATGATTGCATTACATGAATATATATGTGCCTTCAAATAAACCGTCCAGCATTTTAAAAAAATACAATTGACCTTAATATACTACGACATTCCAGAATCGGTAAATCAGGGTGTAAATCGGGATAATCAGTGACAATTAGAAGAAGCGCGTTAATAAGGCAAAACAGGAAGAGCGAAGATGGAACGGACATGACGTCAACTAATTAGAGTGTGAACCCGATCTTAACAAAGTGTAATTAGTAACTTAATAGGGATACAGTAGTTAAAATAATTACACACACAATTTACACGGTTAATTGAAGTGGAGGCGTTATAATTTGTCAATTATAGATAATCAAATTGATGTATATACACACATTACATATACTCGTACATACGTGGAATGTACAGGCTGAGGCGCACATGCATGCACTGTTGTGAAATGCATTTACCACGAAGGAAGAGGCCCTAGCTGGTTATTGCGAATCACCAGAATTGTCTACGCGAAATTAAGCATTACGAAAGTGCGAATAAAAAATTGTGCGACAATAAAATAGAGCTTCAAATTAAAAAGAAACCGTTTGATAGATAACTACAGACCAATCAGCATTCTCTCTTGTTTCTCAAAAATCTTTGAAAAAATTGTAAGTTTTCGAATTATTGTTTTTTTCAATGACAACAATTTATTCTATGCAAACCAGCATAGGTTTATGAAGGGTAGATCTATTGAAACCGCCCTTTTTGACTACCTGGACGCAATTTATCAGGCTCTTGAGGATGGTAGCATTCCCCTAGGGATTCTCCTTGACTTCTCTAGAGCTTATGATTGCATAAATCATGATAAGTTATTGCTTAAATTAAAAAGCTATGGCGTAAGAGACACAACTTTGAAATGGATGGAATCATACTTGAAGGGTAGAAAGCAATTTGTAAAAGTAAACTTAGATGGAAATATAGTCAAGTCCGTCCCAAAATTAGTTGAAAGAGGTTTGCCACAGGGTAGCGTATTAGGTCCTCTATTATATAATATTTATATCATTGATCTGTGCAACATATTAATAAATACTTTGCATACGCATATTAATTATGCAGACGATAATGCTTTATTTATAACATCAAAAGATTTAATTACTTTAAAAACTCAAGCAGAAGAAATATTGCATAGAATAAGACAATGGAGTTGTGAAAATCAATTACTAAGCATAGCCAAGACTAGAATTATAATATTTCATACAAAAAAAATCTAATATAGGAATTGACAGTTTCAAAATGTATGACAATTTATCTCTAAGTAAGTCAGTTACCTTTCTGGGTCTGACTATGGATGAAAACTTAAATTGGAAAAAAATAAATCAACTCAGTTATTGCATAAGAATTCTAAGTAAATATTGTGAAAAAAATGTTTTAATTACTATATACTATGGAGGTTTTATATCAAGACTGAAATTTGCTATGCTGTTATGGGGCAACACTTCAGGTATCATTAGAGTTTTTCGAATTCAAAAACAAGTGTTACGTATAATTTTTAGCCTTCCGTTGAAGGAATCGTGTCGTGGGAAATTTAAAACTAATAGGTTACTTACAGTTGTTGCGCTGTATATTTATGAGTGCTTAATTTTTAATTTCAAATATAAAGAAAAATACGAACATCTTCTGCCAGGTCATTGTCATAATACAAGATTTCAAACAAATTATAATTACCCGTTGCACACCATGTCTTTATTTGAAAAAGGTCCTTGCTACTCAAGTATAAAGTTTTTCAATAAACTTCCCCAACAAATTAAAAATAAAATAATTTGACATTATTCAAGAAAGAAACCTTTAATTTGCTAATTAATTTGGAACTTTATGAATTTGAGGATTACTTTAAGATATAGTGTCGGAGTTTGCTGCTAAGAAATATATTTACCTCTGGTTTTATTGTGACTTAATATTTAACTTTTAGTAATTATATAAGCTTTTTAGTTATTTTTTTTTCTGATAATAATACTAACTTTTTTGAATCAATATGAAATAGGTATATGTTAATGTCACTTTTTTTTATATCTGAAATTGTTTTGGACTTGTTTCAACCCACTTATATTTTTTGTGGCTGTTTGAAATAAAATTATATATCTATCTATCTATTTTTACCTAAAGCCTCGAGTCAGTCATTCTAAAACAAAAGAACAGGAACCCTTTCTTTTAAATCCTGCAAAAAAACCGCCCCCATTAGCGATTACAAATCTCCCACTTTCTGCAGATGTTACCCAGCATTAATTACCCGGCCTGAAAATCCCTTTAATCTCGACCCGAGCCTACTAAAACAGTAGACGTTGAGGACAGGGCAGGAACAAGTAGAGACTTGCAAAGTTAATTACTACTTCGTCGAGTTTGCGAAGTCAAGTCGCGCGTGGGGAGGGGATGAACGTACCGCCACTTGGAGTAGGTCGTTAATGGATTTTAATTAGGTCTCGAGGGGTGACTTTCTCGCCGGCCTAATTTGCGCAAATTATCATTCGGTGCCGACTCCTACCAGACGCTCGCTACCCTTTTAACCGGTCCGCTCCGAACGTTGCTTATATTTCATGGCGTAGGACGGAGGAGGACACTTGTTGCACGCCGTTGAAAGGGTTGAATTATCGCGAATTAAGCCCTCCGGTTTATTAAAACAGCCCCGGTGGATTACCCGTTAAGCTTTAATTGTTGTACGCGCCCCTTGTTCTGGAATTTCTGTTTGAGTAAAAGGGGTTGGTTTTGTTTGAGGTTGTTCTGATTTTATGATCTCCAACCCTTTTCGGTGCTGATTTTACAAATAATTTTTATTCGTGGCTTTATGAGGCTTCTATCTCAGGTATTTTGGCAAGAAAGAGAAAACAGTTAATCAAGAAAAAATAAGGAGTCGGATCATATAAAAAGTAATACACAATTAAGCTTGCCAACTAATAGAATCTTCAGCACTGGTCATAAATATTTACCCACCTTGACAATAATAAAATCAAAAATACAATGAGATGAATCACGGTTATGCTAATAGTCACAGATTTCTACACATACTTTTTATTTCATCAATGAGCGTTAATTTATTATTGCAAATTTAATGATATACGGTCATTTTATAAATCTTAACATATCTGTTTGTTGAATAGGAGCATAATAAAATATCACCTTTACATTTAAACTTTAAACATAGGATTTTATTGAAGTAGATTAAACAGCTATTTCTTAACACCTTCTGTTTATATTTTGCGTAATACGAATATAAAGACACAAACAAACGAGAAACGAGGGACAAACCTGGGCCGATTATCGATAATCGTAATTAGCATTGCTCCTATCGTGATATGTAATTATCTTAATCCAATTAAATTCTTTACAATAAGCCTGACGTCACCAACGTCCCCGTTCTTATGCTATAGAAAACAGATACGGTTGCACAATGGGTTTATTTGTTCTGTTTCAGTTACGGTAATTAAATCGAACGTACAGCGTAATTCAGCTTTTATTATAATATCTTGATAAAATTTTTCAGTAGTAGTCAAATTAATGCGAATTCCTAGACATAAAATTATTTTTCTTAATTCAAACCTGAAGCCTAAAGGTAAATCAGTAAGCTTCAGTTATATTTTTCCTAGTATTTCTCTGGTATTTATGTTTTCATTATGTAGTAAATTGCACCTATTAATTTTTATACGCGAGTGTTGAAAAGAATTGTGCTAATTTTTTATATGTATTTCATAATCACGTTTATTTGTCATTGTCATATTAATTTGACTTATAATGTAATATACATTACTCTATTTTTTAATATACGGATATATTTGTAATAAAAATTGTATTGCAGTATTTATAACATTTATCATTTACCAACCTATATACTTGTGGCCAAGCTGTCATATCCAGTTGATTTCATATTGTTGCAACTATCTCTGCGGAAAATATTTCAAATGTTTGTATAATAAATTCTTACAATATATTTCACAGATATTTTTAAAAGAGGTAATGAGGAGTCCAGCAGGATAAGTCATCTAAAAATGCACCAGCTAGTAATAGAAACATATACAGTAGTTGTGCTTTATGATTGCATGCGGTTAATCTAGAATTCAGACTAGTGTCGGAATGAACGTAGTTTCATTCACATGTATAGCTATGAGTAAATATTACAGTGGGAAACCATAGAAGGACTGAAACGACTGCTCAAGGTTGTTTTCAAGATGTGAGGGGATACATTTCGTAAAAGCAGCTTTGTGAACCGCATGGCTCTTATAATAGGTTACGTTTTAATTTTTGAAACAAATAGCTTATTGATCTTCTGTTCTTTTCCTAAATAGTAAATTGTTTACATACAAACACGTTACAACATATTTATTCTCGTGAAGGTAGTGTGAAATATCTACTTATTGAAAACTTCGTTCTCAACACTAATACAGAGGCTTTTACTTACCAAAAATTTATTGGCTGCTTCATGAAAATAACCTCCTTTCTGGTGGTTCAAAAATATATTGATTTTTTAAGAATTTAGTGCTGAATTATTTTGAAGCGGTTTTAAGAAGAGAGAAAGCCTAAAGTCCATTTCTTTTAAAATGGGCTGATATAGTATCGTATATTGAGTTTTTTTTTTTAGTAGTAATGCTAACCGGAAAAAATGAAAAGATGAAACATGGAAGATGACTGCTTGTATTGAAGCCCCTTGCATTATTATACAGAATTGATACTTTGCACAAGCTTGAATAGAATAATTTTCTATAAATTTTTAGTTCTACAGCGTCGGAGGCATCTTTTTATGCATTTTCAAAATATGAGATATCAATTTTTTTGACTTAAAGAAAGTGTTACTACCCATATAAAAGCTTACTATGATTTACTCACTTTAAGTTTATTATTCTCACAAATTTTAGTGTTCAATACGTTCGACCATAGCTGTATACTCGGCTGTATATTATCATTTTACAGCACGAAAGAACTATGAAATTTGAAAATATTTGGGTATGTATTTTACCAAAAACAGATCAATAACTTTTCTGTGGACCTATGGAAAGCGTTTCTAATTATCACGATAGTCAACTACAAATTCTAGGTACTGTTTGTTGTACCTATGAACGCCACACAACTAAGTAAAAAAAACGCATGAAAACATGATTTTGCTAGATGGAATCTCGTGTAGTTCGTGTTAGCTTCAAAATATAAATCTTTCCTAGAAAAACGTAAGATGCTAATACGAAGAAGTTGATAGAAACAAATAAAACCGTGGAGAAGGTTTTTTATGGTCGTGAAAGTCAGTAACCTGCAATTTACAATCTGCCTGGACTAGAATGTTGCCCAGCCCATATTTCTGTAGCTTTTTGCTAAGTTTTGATTTGAGTTTTTAATTTGAATACCAAATTTTTAATATTATTGGAATCGCCCATACTAAAGATTTAGTTGCCCTCAACAAGAGTTTTCAATGTGTTTGGGTGTACTAGCTTCATATTGTTTTCCCGTTTAATAAAAATATTTTCAAGCAAATCTCTCGTGTTACTATTTTTACATGCAGAAATGTTTAAAAAAATGCGGTTTTAAACATATTGCCATAAGTTTTATCAGATGTTTTAACTTTTAGTCCCTGCATGTTCCAAAGAACTGCTTGATATATTCAAAACCACTTCAATATTCTTTTAGGTAAAACTAAAGGTCGGTAAACACACCATAAACAATCACTGCGTCAAACGGAATAGGCTAAGGTAAAATGTCAAAATAATCGTGGATCCACACCACTTGAAAATACAGATTTCTAATACGAAACTCTGATTGTTTCTATGCGTCAACTCTACATGGCGCTCACAGCCAAGTTTCTACCCGCTGGTAAAAGCACTCGATTATAGGTTTGGAATCCAAACACTTGAATAAAGAGTATTTTATTATATATGTATAAACACCCCGATTACAAAATATATATTTTTCTATATTATTTTCTGCAGTGTAAGAGTGTATCATCTTCATTGTGTTTTTAACTTTTTAACATTCGTTTTTTTTTACTGTAGATACACAGTATATTTTGTTAATTTGTTGTCTATATACATACATCCATCAACGCATTTTGTAAATTTATCAAAAGACAACTGTTACAAGTTACACAAAATATTGTGTGAATTAAAGTGAATTTTACAAATTATTTTGTAAAATGTCTTTTTTTAAATTTATGATGATAATCTAATGCTGCTTTAGTAGGCTTATAGAGATAGAGTGGCATAACAATGGTTAAAATGTTTATAAATATATGTGCTTAGCAAAGAAAATACAATGGAAACACATACCACAAGTTCAGTTACACAAAAAAGTAGTTTAATATCATTTAATACTTAACGTGGCTACAGTTCTTTTGTTTAAGGGTGTTATGCATATGTCCTACTTCGCGTAAAGTAATTTATTAATGAAGGACATAAGCTGTGTACCACCTGGTAGAAAATATGTCGAAATTAGACGTGACAAATTCGGTTTTAATTACATGACCACGCGCGTCTACTTCAAGTTTCATTAAATATTCATTTATCCAATCTACCATGAATTATTAGTGGCAGCGTTCACACCCCTAGAAATCCAGGCGCGCAATCATCATTACCATTAATTTAACGACCATTTTCATTATCACAGGAACGTCATCAAAATGTAATCAATTTTTCCTTCGTTCCCTGAAACCTAGACGAGTGGCTCATAACCTTTAGGTGCCGTATTATAAAACTCATAACGTCGTGCTTCTTGCAATTCTGTCTGTATGTAAGTCTGAAAATGGAGGAATATGATTTTATTTTGAAATCATACTGCGAAAGGAACTTGTATGGTCGTATATACATCTTTAATCTACTGCCGGGGAATCGTTCGATGGAACTGGGGGTGACTTAGTTTTTAATTATAGCAGCGGTCTTATTAAAAAAGGAAGCATCCCAAAGTCGTAGCACGGGAAGCAAGAAGGAAAAAATAAATTGCCTATTTAATTGCGTCCGACCAGTACGAGACGTGGATCTCGCAGCTGGAATTTAAATAGCCGAGTGAACTGGGCGATTGGAGAACGAAGGGCGAGGGTTTCTTAAAATTTACTTTTTCGCTTCGCGAGTTATAATAGCGTGTGGGGGAGGTGGACCTCGTCGTCGTTTGCCATCTCACCGACTCACCCTACGCTCCGTACCCTAGCCCGTAGGCGCTTCCTCTCCCCGCCACCCATCCAACTTTCCGAGGAGTGAGATATGGATTTTGCTTCCGACGCGCGCTGTTTTTCTGAATTATAAAATATCTCGGTCGGCTAGGCGAACGCTACAAAAGCATTTATTGAAAATTTAGATATTTCTTTTGTGCCTCAGCCGCGCGAGAGCCCCACGCTTGCGAGGAGGCTTCCTTTCGTAATTTCGACGGGGCATTGTTCTTCTCTCTCTCCCCCCCGACGTCCTGACGGGACGAGCGCATTTTGTATGTATGTATCCGAGGGAATTTGAAAAAAGAATTCGGGGGAGAGAGAGATTTCGTTCGTTCTTTGCATTTTTCCGTGTGTATGCCGGAAAATTTAATTGGATTTTCAAAAAAATAGGAAAGATGGGAAGTAATATGTTGAATGCGGTCTCGGGGATGATTAAAACGACCTGTTTCTTAGAAAGAATGAGAAGTAATTTTTCGGAAAAGTTGACTGAGAGTAATTTGGAGATATGCTGAACGCCTTGTACAAGTAGAATGAAAATAAAGCTGAAAAAAAATACATTTGAGAAGAAGCGATCACCTGACCTAGATTAGCAGATATGTACTTTTGAATTATCCAACTCAACAACCAAACTCAAATCACCTGGTGTTTGCTGTAGAATATATGATATTATGAGAAGCTGCATGTGGCTCCCAATCACAAATATACCCCCAAATAGAATGGAATGCTGTGTGTATTTGGTTTCTTCCATTGCGTCCTATCTTGTCGTCTATTCCGATCATCAGGATTTTAATTTGGAAGTGGCTAATGGTGTAACGGCGAGGCCAATAATAATAATATCTCGTTTCTTCTGCAAAGAACATTTGTTTTGCCTTCAGACGTGCACTGTGTTTAGTCAACGCAAAATGTCTTAATTCCAGAAATATTTATAACTAGATAAAGCAATGTGGGATCAACTGTAAGTTAACATGTATGAAGTAATCCTCGACTAATTGCAAGTCGGTGCACTTTGTTTGGCGCATACACTTCTCGACAACAATGTATAACTCTCTTTGTCTAAAGGCTGAAAATGATCGTATTTGTGGAAATCTTACCGCCAAACAGCAATTTAAAGTGGTATCAGTCATAGACAAAATACAAAGCGAAATAAAATCGTTAGTTGAATAATTAACAAATAATAACTCTGCATTGTTTACATTCGTTAATTGTTTAAAAGTGATATATTAACATTTATTATATTTGGTAGGGTAGTTTACTAATTTAATAATAAATTAATAGCACAGAAGAGATTTAAAAAAGTATAAACGAAAATATTCTTACAAAATAAAGAGAAATTAAGAGAAAAGTCAATATAAGAAGGGATAAACATGTATATATAGTACAAAAGAAGAGGAAAACTATGAAAACGCAAATGTATTACAAACAATTTATTATATCTACAATATGACAATTTATTCATTGATTTTGAAATCTATAATTAATACATAGATATATTTAACGTTTTTTTTTTTTACTATATAGGTAGAAAACTGTTGTAATGATATTTGAGAGCACGTATTTAGAAAAGTGTAGACTAGATTTGTAATAATTATTTATATAGGCATCGCAAATGTGTTGAATTAACTGCAGTTTTAGTCGTCGTAGTCCTTATTTTTTCATAACGCTCACTTTGTTATTTGAATAACACTTATTTATCAAATAAACTCCTTGGGGTTGTTAAATTAGTAAAACAAAAACTACAAAATAATATAATTACCTTCTTTAAGTTTTCTTCTTAGACTTCGGTTAGTTCAACAATGTAAAATCGGTTATCGGTAGTTCCTTCTAATAATTTCAGTAACTTTTACAGTTCCTACATTCTTTCCTATTATATATGTATATATATAATTTGTTCGTCGTGCATGTCCAGTAATTTTAATTGTAATTGTTTTAAGACTTCTGTCAATTTTAATTATTTTAATCTGTTTTCATCTGGTGTGTTTTACATACACTTATTCTTCTTCTTAAATTTAGCGCTTTTTATCTCTACCTGTTTATTTTTATACTCGCACAGAGTTGTCTTTAACAAAAAAAAAATGTTGTTCGGACATTCACTCTGACCAGTTTATATTTATTTCCATTTGTTCCGCAATAGGTTTTATTGGTTTTAATTACTTATCGTAAAAATTGGAATGTTCTCTCTCTAACTTATTACGTTGGTAATTTTACTTTTATTGGCAATTTTGTTTAGTTAATCGAAAGGTAGTAATTAATGTTTTTTTTTTTTTACATTTAGACCTTGTACAATTCAAATTAATTTTAGCTTGATAAAGGCCAGTGCCTGATTCAAGCATTGTTGGAAAATTTATACGAACAATATAGAAGTTGCTCAATTCCGTTGTCTTATTTATTTGCGTTTGAGCGTTTCCTTTTATCAGAAAAAACTAATGTTAATACATGTTCAACTCCAATAATTTATAAAATTTACATTTCCCGCACTCAAGTTAAATCCATTAATAATATGTTAGAATAATTAGCAAATAGGTTAGTAAAATTTATTTTTGTAGTTCTTTGCTCATAGCAAATTCAATATAAATATGTTCTAGTATAATATTTGCTCATAGTCAACTTGTTAATTCAACAAAATATTAAATTGCTTCATTAATCAGATAATGAATCAAATATTTTTCAAAGTTTTGCAAAAATCAATCATTGTGTCAGTACTAAGGAAACATTATCTCTTGACTTTATCTTTCGACACGCGTGGTCATGATAGAGCCTGTATAAATCAAATCAATACCACTGAGTCAAGTCAAACACAGAATAAAATACAAACAACATTTTGCAAACCTTAAATTCAGTGCCCAATTCAACCATGTACGAGTAAAAATATACTTTTTAGTTATCTTACTGTGAAAAATTTCGTTTATTATTTACGACGTTTATAATACATTTTACAGAAGTTCGTTAAAAAAGTTACGTATAATAGGTACCTATCGCTATCATAAATTAACTTGATAACATATTAATAATTCGCATTTGATAGCAAATGTATTTAGCGCAATTCATAAAAGATGAATTAAATACAACAAAACGTCAGTTGTCATTATTACCAGACATCGTGAAACATCCGTATATGATACTTCTTTTTCTATAATGCCACCTTATGTTCAAACACATTTTCCGCTAGAATATGTGTTGCTAACGCATACTTAAATTATCTGTCCTTTTTTTAATTTTCATATTAGCACATTCTCTTCTGTTTCACTTAATCTGGACGGGTTGCTCTGTCATTGGATTTACTAAATAACAAAGAAGAGATATTATAATAAATAAAATATACCTAATTGTTTTACCTCATGGTGCAAGATACTAACGCTTGAATATGCGGATCAAATGAAAAGATAGAATGTTATTCTATTGAAAATAAAACTACGTTTTGCTATATCGCAGTAAAACTTACAAAACATTATTTAAAAAAATACGAATATAAACAACTTGTTGGAAGTTATTATTGATTTGATAATAAATTCTTGTTGTTTTTGTGATATTTAAAAGCTAACATGAATGTTTTTAGTGAATAACCAGCAAATTTGTTACTTGCACCTAGTATCTACTGTAAACAGTTATGGTGAGCTTACACCTCGTTTTTGGCAAAAATGGATCACCTATCACCTGTTATGTAATTATAGAACATTACATAACTGGTAATATATTTTTGCTTGAGATGGAGTGTAAATTCACCACAACTTCTTATACCTTGTTAACTTTTTTAACTTGTTCTAATCAAGCAAGTATATTACACCCTTACCAGCAAATATTTTTTGGATTATATATATTATATAAATAAAATCATTAAGCCACACCCAAATCATTATGTAATTTGTAGCTATGCGTACACTATATTATTTGTGCCATTCAGTATATAATTCTAATCTTTAACAAGCAAACATGTAGATGGCAGCACAAAATTTTGATAACCAATGTCTAGGCGTTTGATATAATTAATTTTAGAACCATAGACACGGAATTTGTCAGTAACCTTATTTGCAATTTCTGGATTGTCCCACACAATTCTCACGAAACTCAATAATCAGTTACTTAATTCAAATAATAAGTAATAAATACGTTAAAAAAGTCTGTCTAGATGTGATAAACTATTTTTTTTTAAATTTTCTGAACCTGAACTACTAAAACAAAAGTGTTTTTTTTATTTTCTCCGTTGTATTGGTTCTCTAAAGCAAAAAATATGTGCTTATACCCGCAACTCAGCAAATTTTTCTTATATAACAAAAAAAGAAATGGATTTATGTAGCTATTGCTTATAATAATTATAAATATCCCCTACTCCTGCAGTCGTTTGCCGATAGCTTTAATATTCTCAATTTTACACATAAATACAGGCAATATTTTCTTTCTTTTTTAATTCTAGAATTATAGGTATAAAGAATTATTGCAAATCGGCTTAGTTTGAAAGCGCTATTTCACCTTCTCAAGTAAGTAAATTGGGATACATAATTCAAGGGAAATCCTGTTTATTATAAAAACTGACCTTTAAATTAAAACCGAATCTGCTGAATTATTTATATCTTCTCCGTGTTTATTATACAGCTTTAGACGTATCCATTTTCTTTCGCATCGAAGAAATACATCGTAAACTAATTGCTATGTACATATAGGTATCCCTACATCTGCAACATTATACAAGATTCGAAGACGTTATCTTATTAATGCAAAAATAAATAAGGGAAACGAGCCTTTTCCAGTTCTTACTTTATACGTATGTTGTACGTAAGTCCTCTGACAATGGCTCTGCCTTATTATCCGGTATTTAAAATCCATAAAGTCCGTCCTTAGGAGGCGTCCCATTAAAAATGCTCCGCGTGCTCCGAAATAAATAAAGGACGCCATTAGAATCGTATACAGGAGATAACACACTTGTCAGTACATTAAATCGAACATTCAGTGGACTGGCACAGTTCGGTAGTGGTCGCAAACGGGGCATTGATGCCCGTCGACCATAGAGCGGGTCCACATCGGCCAAGCCGAGCCCAATGTTACGAACTCTTGTATAAATTTGTATCGCGGCCTGCGACTTAGATTGGGTCTGATTAAAATGTAGTTAAATTGCGGCCCACTCAATCACAACAACATTTATTTTAGTGACGCCTTAATTTCTTTTTGTTTCCATACTTCTCCGTTCACACACAACCATTCTGGAATGTATTCCTACAATCAGTAGGTGGGTAGAGAGTACACTCAAGCAAATACAAAGTCCTTAAGGGCTTAAAGTTGCAGTTTTGTAGTTTCTAAAGTGATTCATTTTTTTTTTTTGTATCATATTCATTGCTCGTTAAACTCCTGCTTTATGTTCACAATTTTATGTGTATCTCACTATATTTGTTTTTTTTATATATTCTCCCATAGGCGTTTCGTAAATTACTGGATTAATTGATTTCCCTATTCGTTCTACCACTTCGTTCGATGTTTCTCGTCCCCCTAATGTCAGTCCCATTCGATATTTGCATAAAATATCGCCGTGTCGGCGTGAAATTAGTTAAAACGAGCAGAGATAATGTAGAAGGGTAATAAAACTTAAAAGAAAATAAAAATTTAAAACGCATAAAACGGGCCGTAAAATTCTGACCAGCCCGATGATATTCACCTAGGTCCGGTCGCTCTCGCGATGAGTATTTTAGTTCAGAATGTCATCAATGTCTTTGCGTGATATATTGAGATTATAACTACATACATATACACATAAGTAATTCGATAATATCGTGAATGAAATTAATTCAATTGGTTTTGAAGCATATAATGCGCTAGTAGTTTATGGGCTATATATTTTTATTTCTAGGTGTAGACAAGTCGTTTAGATTTATACGGTTTCGTTTTTTTTTTTTTGAATGTATAATTAATAAGATAAGGAAAAAAAAAGTAAAAGTTGTACAAGGGTGATTAGAAATGTCGGCAAACTAGTGTGGGAAATTAGGGTGTGTATCTACAGCACATTAATTAATCTTACAAACATTTAACAAAATATCAACTTGTTCAGTTAAATAATTGCTAATATCGTTAAATAAAGAACTCCTTTTTTATGGCAACTGAAGTAATGAACATGCTGGTGAAATAGTCCACGTACTGCTTATAATGCAGTTTTATTTAATCGTCTATCATAATTTCAATGACATTCTTTTTTTTTTTGCTAAATCAATTACTTGCATTTATTCTATTGTGAGCTATCTTTCGGTATGTAATAATATACAGGCTGTTTATTGTGGAAAAACATTAAAATATTATTTATTAAGGAATGTACCAAGTTTGACATAAGTCACTAAACTAAGTTCAACTGCAACACTTTTTTATTCCTGACTAATAAAATGTAATTTCTTTATTGAAACCCTAGACTTTGTACTACAGTCAGTACTAATACTGACGTGGTACAATATTTCGCATGCAATCTATAAGATTTTCACGTAACTCTTTAATAGATTCAGTTCCTTTATTTTTGAAATCATAAATTACCTTAACATAACCCCATAAGAAAAATCATTTGAGGCTAGGTCGGGTGACTTACGACGCTAACGAATGGTACTCCACTCGGTGATAAGCCGATTCGTAAATACCTTCGTAGAATCCGTTGCAATAGAGAATGGCACATGACGTCACATGCGCAATGAACGGATATTGGTAGCCTATGCCTCGTTGCTAGGTAACAGACAGTGGCAGCCGGCAGCGGGGCGTAATTGACGTTAGGCTTTGCGCAGATTTTGGTGACCATTCGCTTTTGCAACGGACTCTACGATAGCTGCATTATGAGTCAGATAGCCGTCTTGTTAAAACCAAACATCGTGCATTACAACGTTTCGAAGGGTTCTTAATTACGGTAACACAGTGTTTAGTAAAAGATGTAAATGTCTTTCCGCATTTAAATTTCCTTCAATAAAAAGGGGTATCTGGCCTCGTGCACAACATTCAACTTTTGGGGATATTGAGTGCGAGCATCGTATGCTATGTTGTGATTTTCCTTAGAGCAGTAGCGTGGCTGTGACGTCTATGCAACACATAGGAGGGTTCGTCAATGAACAAAATATATATTTTTTTAAGCCGTCATCATTGATGCAACGTTCGATAACTGCTTCACAAAAGTCAAATCTGTCATATTTGTCGTTAGCAAATATTTCATTTGCTTTATTCAACTTGGATTGTTTTTTTCTTTAAAACGCTGTAGACAGTATTGTGTGGAACACTCAGTTGCTCTGTAATTTTTCTGCTAGATGTACGCCGTTTCCTTTACTGCAGCCCAAATATCCCTTTCCTCATTTCGTGGTATTAGGGTACTTTTTATGACGAGGTGGATACAAACAACCATTCATTTCAAAAATTTTAATTATACGGCGTGCAGTTTCATAACCAGTAGTTTTTCTTTTTTCAAATTTTACTTGGAACGAATGAGACCTTACATAATATTAATTTTCAGTTTGTTAATTGATGATGATATAAATGTTTATTGTAAGTGGGAAGACAATAGAAGAAGTTAGCCAAAAATTAATTATATTTACTCCAGCATCTTAATATTGATTGAATTCAATCAACTTACACTAAATCATAACAAAACTGCCTGCGTCTTGTTTCGTAGTAATCGAAGCAGTAATAATTTGCCAAAATATTAGCTTGATTTGTTGATCAGCATATTAAATGGCAAGAAGATATAGATTTTCTAGCAAGTAAATTAGTAAAAGTTTGTTTTGCTTTAAGATCCTTAAAATACTCTTGCACGTTAGAAATTCTAACGACTTCTTATCACGCGAATTTTGCGGGTGTGATCACAGCATCCGGTGTAACAAGATTTTTTTTTATTGCAAAAAAAGCATTACGTAGGTATAATATACAATTTAAAGCAAACCCCGAATCCTGTAAAATCATTTTTCTAAACAAACTGATGATATGTATATATATATATTCTAAATGTATTGTTTTTTAGCTTTAGATTTAAAGGAAAACTTCTGTAAAAATAATGTACAACATAATTTAAACATTAGACAGAAACATTACTTTTTGTTAGCTAAACATACCACTAGAATCTATAGAAAGAGTTTGGAATATGTTTGTTATCAATTTTTTAATAAACTTCCTCTAAATATAAGATGTTTAAATAGACTGGGGTTAA
>RXPK01001971.1:0-105662 GCA_004143645.1 Protaetia brevitarsis
TACATGCTGTAGTCGTATCTTAGCAACCAAGCGCTCTTTTGTTTTTGATTTCATAGCACGAAATGCAGATGGAAAAGTACACGAACTTTCTCCGTTTAACCGACTTTGTATCTCTAAAAACAAAAAAGTTGGCCATTGTAGAATGTTTTGTGAACACCTCGAATGAACTGAGCATGATTTTCTTTATAACTCTTGTAATCGTGATTTTACAGAAAAGTCGTTTTATACTTTGTTATAGCCAATGATTAGGGAAACTCAAAAATGTAAAATATATCAGGTGTCCCGTTCAAAAAAATACACACTAAAGTCGTATCTTAACAACCAAGCGCTCTTTTGTTTTTTATTCATAGCACGAAATGCAGATGAAAAAGTACACGAACTTTCTCCATTTAATCGACTCTGTATCTCTAAAAATAAAACAGTTAGCTATTGTAGAATATTCGCGTGAATACACTGTAGATAGTAATATGTAGACTTAACTACAATCTTGAGAAGTGCAATAATTGACTTTAAATTTCTTAACTAACTACGGAATAGTTACTCGATCAAGCATACCAAGCGGGTACGAACCATAAGTATAAGTCAGGTATCAATAAATGCAATGCAAAAAGAAGATTATCAACAAAGGCCTGAAATTGACAGAAAGAAAGGAATTCCAATTATAATTCGTCCACATTATGCCGAGTGACTTTCATTGGCCTGCACCGCGCGGCTTTTATCGGCATAGTACAGACGTAACGGTCGGCACGTACCGGGTAGCATTTTGTGCCGCGAAATGCCAATGAGCTTCCCGACTTGAATTACCCATTTGTCGGTCCACTTCAAAGAAAGCCGCCCTTCCTGAAAAATGGGGATATGCGCCCAGACTTTTTGCGGCTTCATTTATTGCCTCCAATTTTGCATTTAATAATTATGCACCAAGAGTTCTATAACGTTTTTCGAAAGATGCGTTATCTATGATAAAAACAAATAATGTTGCAAAGTTTCTGTCAGAAAATGTATAAAGGGGCGTTGTGTTGTGGGGCCTTGTCCGGAAGACATCTCTTACAGTTTTTCTTTTTAAATAGGTACATACTCCTCCGATATTCTGCCTTGACAATCAACATTCGCAAAAATCATGTAGTTCACATCTACGACGATAAAGAGAATAATGCTAAGTAATTGATGAAATATGGATGAAATATTAGTCCTACTTTTATGCAAAGTTATGTTTTCTATGGAATGCTTATTTGTATGAAAGTGCCATTTTTCTTTGCACTCCTTTGCCATTTGAGGGTTATAAGACACAGTTTAAATTTGTGGCATTTAAATCACATATACCTAAGCAATTGTAACGAGGTACAACACTAGAAGAGAAAATCTTCCTTTTAGGAGAAGGATGTTTTGACATTTGAGGGATATCACTGAATATAAAGAGGCTCAGGATGTTCAAAAGAAAGAAAAGCTCAGATATAAAAAAACTCAAACAATTTTCAGATCATCGAAATCAGAAGCGAGTCCATTTAAATTTTGCTAGTCATTTTTCATCGAACAAGTTCTTTCTATTATTATCATAAAAGACATTCAGAGGATGAAAAAATGCACTTTTGGTAACTAACAAGCAGAACTGCGGTTAAGAGACCTGCCATCATCACGCGCGAAAGCATAGTAAAACATTTCATAACCACAACGTTAATTGAACCAGAAACAGGCAATGTGACAACCCTAATTCATTTGCTACCCGTTATTCGCAGCTTGTCTAGATTATGCTTCACTTCACGCAGTCATCATTATCATCCCCAGAGAGCCTGAACTTATTTCTGGTTCCTCTCAATTTCCTCAGCTTTCTTGAAATTTGAGCCGAATGCAAGTAAGCTATCAAACCACACTGTTTAATACAACCCAAGTCCAATAGTTCGTCACTTTTACAGTCAGCACCAAGTCCCTGCCAGTACGCAAGGGTATAGCTGAAGGTGATTCGATCGACAGTGTATTGGAGGAAATATAGTTTTTCAACTGTACCAATTCAATTTTCACTTTGAGTAAACTGTATAATTTATGTGTATACGGAAATGGTTTCGGTATGCTTTTGCTAAGATCCTATATACTTCTGTGTTGATAAGTATAAGTATACAAATTTAATCATAATATATATCTATTTTTCTCTTTTCTTATACTTTTCCTTCTGATCGTGTCTGCCTTAAAACTAGGAATCTAATCCGGTTTAAAAATTGGATCAAACTTGGAGCACAACTTTTATTACAACAGGAAAACAATTATTGAGATAATAAGGACAGCAAAAACGAAGTGGAAAAAGCATTTTAGCTTATTAACATAATATTGTAAAACGGGGCAAAAATGGCATGCACATACATTCAGAAAAATTGCTTCGAATGTCGCGACGCTAAGAATCGCAGAGAATCATAAGGAGAAATAGTTCTTTTAAACATCGTACCCTTCTTAATTTTACAACTTTTCATCCAAAAAAGAAAAAAACCCACACCCAGATGCGTATTTCAGAGTCAATTCATGGAAATCAGCAGCTAATAAATCGTTCATTAAATCACTGGTTCCATAGCGTGCTCTATTTACAATTAGATGTATTGGGCGAACCCAAAACCGTTGTATGCGCCAGTCGCAATGTTCTTTTTTCACTAATTATTTAACTGCAGTGAAAGCTACAATTCTCCTCGAAAAAATATTGTGCTCCTAAATTCAGATAATTACTCACTGTGGTCTGAATGTTTTGAAGTCAGTCGGCTTTCGTTGCTCGGCATTATCGGCCTAGGCCGTTAGAGGTTGCTTGGGACTCTTCGGCATAATATGTACGCGGCTTTAAAGCAGCACGACTGAATCAAGTCGGAACAGTCGAATCGAAAAATAGCAATCCACAGTTTTTGCTATACACGAAGGGGCGAGCACTGGTTTCGAGATTTTCCGATGCGAGCCGGTCCGACCCAGTGGGCAGTCCTTCATTTAATTTCATGTATAGCAAAAACTGCCGATCGTACCGTTCGGAGCTAACCCATGCGAGTCGACCCAGTGGGCGCTCTGCTTAAGGGCAATGCACGCTTAACACACTGTTGAACGGTGCTTTACGTGGTATACAGCTAAAGCCAAACCTACTCCAAACCATGGTACAAATATATAAGATATGCTGGGGCGCATCTTTTAATCATGTGATGATGACGCACGTGGTTCCAACAATCCTGGCACGCTTGACTACAAAATTACTTTAACCGCTCTAACCATAGTTTTTAAACATGGTGTTGGTGATTTACATGTAAGCAGGCGTTAAATTCACTTTGATACTACTCTATCAATAAATAAACAAGGAAAAGGTACCATGCTCCAAACACTTATAATACCTCGGTAACTCTCGGTAAACCAGGTTGGGGAAGTAATACTTAATACCATGGTACAAATAATATGGTATGCTTACGCGCATACGAAAGTTACGTCAGATAGGAGCATAAATGGCGCCACATATATAAATATTATTATATTAAAATCGATTTCGACCGTGAGGGTTTTGTTAATGCGAAAGGTAAGTTTAAAAAATCCGGACGGGGTTACGGAACATATTTTAAAACGTTAAGCTGTTTTCACGATTTAATTTTCTAGAAAAACCACGAAAACACTTTGTAAACACACACGAAATTCGCTACAATTGTAGAAATAAACACGAGCGCTACTAGATGGCGACAAGATAGATAAAGTAAATTTCAACTTAAAAACGGGCTTTTTAAAGCAAAGCTGCATTTGAATTACATTAATTGGTAGTTGTGAATAATTTGGATTTTAACATTTTGCTATTTACCATACATGTATTTTATTATTTTTGATACGCTCCTTAATTACGTCATCTGACCGGACTTGACGAATTTGAGATTCAAAACGAGCATACCGTATTATTTGTACCGTGCCTAATACCTACATATCACTCGACTAGGTAGAAGAGCGATGACTGCGATGATGAGAGTTAGTCATTGAGTTACCGTACAGGAAGTCGCTTGCATTGAAATTTATGTGTTTATTTGTTATACCCCGCTATTGCTGCACCCTTATTATAAAATTATAACTAATTTTATTTATACCTTTAGTTGGTTATGCACTCACTTGCCTTAATTTTCGTTCATTTTTTTTCTTCCACTTACAAATCAATCTTGCTTTAGTTTAGGAGTTATTTTAATCTTATCTCAATTATTATTATTTTGAAATTAGTAGGTAGCTATAACTTCGATGAAAGAAAAAATATTAAGTGGTACCATCAAGGCATTCATATTGTTAATTTATTTTACTTTACGTTTTCGAAATCTTTTAATTTTAGCCGCTTAGTTATTATTATTACATGGACTCTATTTTACTTTATATTTTCGAATATCTTTTAATTTTAGCTGTTTACTTATTTATTATTACTCACGTACACAAAATTGCTGAAACATACACAAGAATGATATTATTCTTACCACATTTATTGAGAATATCAGCCTCAATTACCAGTAGAAGTTGTTACATATTTAATATTGCTTGGAAAAACGCTACATTACAGGGCTGCTGATCAGAAATATCCGTACGAAGTACGTCTCCGTAACGTCCGGCGTCAACTCCAACCAAAATGATCGATAAGGGGAATCTTCCGTATGCAATTAGTTTAATCTTTAGAAAACAATAAAATGCCGATTTAACGGTATACACCAGGAGTGTATATCAAAATATACAATTCCTAGTCCTACGATGCAACGCATTTTCGTTTGCTCTTTATATATCTATCGCACACCTACCGTTATAACCCGTAGAAAAGCCGATATCGCATAACGAACAAGCTTGCAAAAATTGAATTAGCCGACTGGAGCGATAAAATCAACAAACATCGATCGAACAATACGTGCAGCAGAAATACATGGACGTACCGAGTAAATTACTATTTTACATCGAAATTATTGATTAATTAATTACATACGAATTGAATAATAACCCGCACGCTTTCACGAACAAAGAGCCTATGCACTGAGAATAAACAAAACAATTTTTTTGTCCAAAACTTGAACGGTGCTCTTCTTTATTAATTGCTTATCAAAACATTAAATTTAACAGATCTATCCACTTAAGAAAAATCAAAAATAATTTAATTCTACTACATAAAATAGAAGTCCTGAGCTCTAGAGTTCTGGACCTCGATTTGAAAAGAGAAGGAACGAAAAAATAATATTCGCTAACATGTGTAGCGTTCCTTGTTTGGCAGAAATCTCAATTCAACTTACCTCAATTCAGTTTTGTGCTTTAAGCTGCGAGTTACTTACTACGAATGACGCAACCTGGCGACAAAAATGAGTTTGAGATGAACAGTTCGTAACTTAAAGCACAAAACTGAAGTGAGGTGAGATGGAAAGCACCAATGCGCAATAAAATTGTTGAGCTGCTTGTTGTAACAGGTGTTTATCTATACTTGTGAAAACAGCGAATATGCGAATTAAGTAGTCATAAGTACACATGTGCCCTAACGACACAATCGGTTCACATCAATATTTACAACAAATGAATTGAGTGCTCGTTTGAAAAAGATATGTTACTTGTTGTGTAATTAAGATATGCAATGCACTTGTCACAAGATACCACTAACATTTAATGGTACCGTCCTGCAAATTGAAACACAAAATTACTTTTATAATTCTAAATCAAATTCTATAGAGCGAATCATACATCTAATTCAACATCATTCAACCTATAAAATACAAAGCCACGCAATTTCGGGACTGACATTTGACTATAACTTTACTCTCTAAAACCTCTGAGAAATATTGGTGGCGTAAACGACAACAAAGCGAAAAAGTTAAGGGTGATCTATCACGTTGAAACTTAGTAGGCTATTTCGCAAAGCTGTCACTTGTGACGCTAAAGGTACTTATCTCGCCGGTGTAAGTATAATTTATGATATATTAATTCTTTTTTTTCCTTACTATCCATAATACGCCTAACAAAGCCTTGTTTTCAATAATACTTCCTGACAGAATGATAATGGATGATTATTGCTTTAAAACAATCCAAACAAATCGTATCAATTTTACAATACAAACATCAAATCACAAACGTAGTAACAAATATGTAATACCACTGTACCTAATACTGGCGTGACTAAAAGAAGGGAAAACGGCATTACTGTAATCTTATAATTACATACGGATTTTATAAAATGCCAGAAATAACTATTAAATAAAAAAAAAACTATTCTCTTTCACACGTCCACACTCTTAATGATCAACATATTTTGTATAGACTAATTTCAGTTTTAGTTCGAAACCATCGAGAGCAGTTTTCAGTAGCTTATCCTGCTGTACCCTTTGCTTTGCGAAAACATTTGCTCGAAAATTGCGTTTAGTCGCTTGATGAATATTTGGTTATTCTTGGCCAGTAGTGCAATAATGTTTAGTGTCCTTTTATGTCAATTCTATTTCTGTTTAATTTCATTTTGCAATTTATCTGCATTCTAGTTTATAATATGTCCGAATGTATACATTTCATATGTCCACTATATCTTTATATTTTTATGTGACAAATATACCTATCTAATCCATATGATTATGCTTTTCCTAAATCTTCTTTGTTAATTAAATTCACTTATATAAATAAATATACTTTGCAGCAAAGATACGAAAAAAATGAGAAGTAGAATACCTTCTTATTTTTTTTTTCGTATCACCCTATATATACTTTCTACAAGAGAATGTGTCGACGCTTGTATGTAGATATGACTGATTGCAGATGTTTTGGTGATTACACGCTCCTGGCTTCCTGTAGATTTCTTTTGGGAAAAATTGGCGAAAATGAAAACTTTACTGATATATTTTATTCACTGACGAGGCTATTTTCACAAAAAAAAAATTAATAATCATTGCCATTTTAGGAGATCATTTGACTGGACAGGGTTTTACCAAATGGTTTAAATGTCGAAATCTAACTGAACTTTAATTAACATTTTTCCTCCATTATTGGACTATGTGCCCCTAATTGATAGAGTTAACCGATTCACAGGATGGGGCCTTCAGCTAGAACATTTTTTTTAATGAAACGTACAACAACATATAGATAGGACATGGTGGTATAAGCTGTATTATAAAATCTGCAACGAATTTCTAAAGTTTTTCGTGTATACAATACGAGCCATACATACGCACATCCTAAAAAACGAACAACGAAATTCCGAATTCGCTTGTCCAATTAAATGCCTTGTATTGAAGATTATACTTCGTGCGCAATATAATGACTGTAATCTTTGTTGAGGATTACATTCGGGATTCCTTGCTGTAATTTCTTTCAATCATTGACCAATATATTATAGAATAAGGCAGAGTATACCATGGCAAGAGAAATATTTAGTAGATTTTACCAGGACAGGATAAAATTTAATTTGAATGGCACAAGAAATGCTTATTTGTTCTTAATCCTTATTCTAAGGCCAAATTGGCATTGATTATTGCGTTCAAAAACTTTGTTGATGTAATATGGTTTCCGCGATTTTACGCAGTGTATACTGAATAAGAGCTACAATGATGTTGACGACCACACATTATTTATCCCTAATTACGCACTAACTCATTAAAGAAACATCATTAGCCGAGTGAATAAAGATAACCACTATTTGTCCTGCTCAAAACGTAATAAGTCCAGTAATGCGTAATCCGCACATATTTGCCACATCAATTTATCACGAAACATCACGCGATTAGGTTAGATAAAACTTAACATTATTGGAAAAAACAAGAGCTAGACGCAACCATTTTCTGTATGATTTAAAATATTAGTAATTAGAACTTAGACCATATACAGAACAAATTGCTTCTAAAAAGGCGCAAACAGTTATGAACAACAGGTAATATGCAAAATCGAGCAAAAAGTATGTGAAATAACTCCAATACAAAGATGCAAACAAGGGAATATCTGATATTAAAAAGACAGAAGGCAAACAAGATGTAAAGTACGATTACATTACACTTTGCTTTTGATTGTGCTTCAAACATTCAATTATTAAAAAGAAAATTGCGGTTCATAAGAGTAAAAGCATTATGTGAAATTTCGTGAAATATTTCCTTTGTCCATTATACTTGTAGACAAGCTTCAACCACCCTACTTGTAAATTTGGATTAAATGTTCATCCGTTCATCCGTCTATCTTTATTTCAGTGAATGTACGAGGTGTCATAATTGTTTTATTTCGTATCGTTTCATAAACAAATTACATCTTTAATGCTTTTTAATTGAAAAAAAAATTGTACATTCAAATTTTCCCAAAAAATCTTTAAATTAACCTAAAATCAAATCGATGTTATCATATTGAAGCAATTTAGTGTTAGATTTGCGACAATACCTTTTTGCCGCCTTGCATAAGTTAATGTCCTGAAAATCAAAAGATTCGATTTTTGCTTGATTATTAAGGATAGCACAAATTTAATTAAGCTGTCAAATTATTTCATTTATAACATGAAAGAGAAAGTAATATCGGAAAAGGAATAGGAAAAATTCCGTAAATTATCTGATAATGAAAGGGCTCTGACATCATTAAAATAGATTGCATTTTCAACAAAAAGTGAATACAACGGAAGCATTTAAAAAAAGTGCAGGAGATGTTACTAGCAATTGAATTTATTGATTAGTTATTGCACTTTATTTCGTAGATGCAATAGAAGTGTTTAATACATGATAAGCACAATATACATTCTTGCTACAATAACACTAAGTGTAAGACTTTTATTAAAGTGTTATATTAGAAAAAATAAAAGATATAAAGTGTTTGGAAGTTCCTTTAGGTGAAAATGAAATTTTAGGAAGCGTATAATGCACAAAATATTAAAAAAGATATTTTTTTACATAGTATTATTGGAAAAGGCTGAAGAATTGTGAATTGTCCATCCCACGATATTCGATCACATTACCTTGCATTTCAATTTCATTTTCGCATCGGTTTGCAGATTAAGGATTTAACAAAATGATCAGTATAAGATCTGGGCAAGCCTTCCCTAATAGAAAGAGAGACCTCCATCGATATTACCTATGTTGGAAACAAGAAGTTCACATGCGGTAGCACACCTTTAAGAAATAAGAAAAAAGGAACTGGATTGATTTATCTTATTAATCTGGTATTGAATATTTTCAGCAGGAGATATAATATTTTCATTCTTTAATAACATAATCTTCGACAAATTTATAGGGAATTATTCCATAGATATAATTGTGCTCGTCCAACTGAAAGGTTCCATCTTAAAGAAATTCCAACATGGTCAATGCCGATAACGCTTTACTTGATATACTGTTCGAATTTATACTCCATTTAGGTTGCCTCTGGTAGACTGTAAACTGATGAGGCCGTCGACGGATGTACCACAACAGGCCCAATAACGATGGCCTAAGGGCACGTAGAAAAATATATATGTTGTCATTATAGCTACCAACTCCAATAGTACCTATTACTTAAGTGAAGTATAAGATAATTTTGCCTCACCTTGTCCTACCTCCTATGCTGTTTACCAAACAGATGGAGTGCTCATATGATCGCGCACGTGCATGCAAGATCGGTTTAAGCTTGTTTTATTCAAAAAAGTATATACAATACTAGCATGTGGATTCGGGCGCTGCAGTGACAGAAAACGCTTCTGCCATCTTTAAATGTCGCGAAATGTTATGCACTGCGAAAAGGAGTAACTGTCATTTTTTGACATATTAAAGTTTTTAATTTCCATTTTCCGTACATTTTCCGGGAAGAGGTGAAATTTGCTGCATTCTGGGAAAACACCTGCTTCACAATAGGAGCTAAGGGCCGCAGAAAACAAAACGATTAATCGAACAAAGTGCTATCTCTTGTGAGTGCAAACTTCTGCCCTTTTTTAATGTCTTAAGATAAACGGGCAATAACGAAAGGTTTAAATCACTTAAAATAAAAAGTTGTAAGTTGTCCGTTTTTCAAAGCAAAAAAGCAATATGTTCTCCGAACATTTATGTTCCAGTCTTCTGGCTTCATATCGAAACAACTTCTCCAAATATACACATTTTAAAGCTTAAATGATCTTAAAGAAGAAATATCTATACCGTTTTCAAATTCCCTATAGATTACTCATAGTTTTCAACGATTTCTATGGCTTACTATAATAAATCTTACGCATTTCATTGATTTTACACGACTGCACTGGAATAGATAAGAACGTCACATACTCTCACTGCCCAATTCTATTAATTCGCAATAAATTAACTAACCCACAGGTTTCAATAGCCTTCTAAAATAAAACCACTTAACTGTTGGGTAAGGCCTCGAGAGATTCCAGATTCATTTCACCTAAAATCACGGGGTAAAGAAGAATTGAGTTTAAATTATGAACTCGTGTTTCTATTAAAATTAATTACCTACTTTCATTCTCTACGGCGCGGCGGCGGTTAATAACTGTGACAATTATAATTCAAATCTTCCCGGTTTTCTGTATTAGAGTTACCAGCAACTCAAAAGTCATTTAAATTTATGTTTCTCTTTCAAGGATAAACTAATTCTCTTATTTATTTACAAACTTGTATTCAAAGTTATGAATTGAGATTATTTTTAACGTCGTCCGTACAAAAAATTCTTCATAATTATATTAAATTGCAGTTATATACACAAATATTGCTAAAAATAATATATTAAATGTTGTGCCATAACTGTTACGTCAATTTTTAACAATAAATAAATAAATCAACAAGTAAATAATAAAAAAATGAGTCACAGATTTACATAATATAAAAAATAAAAAATAGCGTCAAGGAGCGAAAAAAATATTGTAGCAGTAAATGTGAAAAAAGAGTCAGACAATTACTAAATGTACTTCTTTCTTCTAATTATTTTTATATTATTGGCTCTCTGTGGTTTCTTTCTTTCAAATTACTTGATTTTGTTATAGCTGTTATTCCATCGAATTTATTTATTTGCTTGTTGGTTTATTTATTTATTGTTGAAAGTGGATTTTTCGAAGGAAGAATTAGTGATACGATGTAACATTTAATAACTTATTGACTATTTTTGTACTATAAATTCGAATAACAATTAAGATCATCGATAAGATGAATAAGGTAGAATATAACTAACAGCTTCTTGCGGGTTTCGCCGTGTGTCAAAACTTTCGCTCGACGTTTCGCTGTTCATACTGACAGCTTCTTCAGGATAACTGAATATAAATGAAATATCAGTTCAGTTATCCTGAAGAAGCTGTCAGTATGAACAGCGAAACGTCGAGCGAAAGTTTTGACACACGGCGAAACCCGCAAGAAGCTGTTGATTATAGTTACACCGGCCGTGAAAGCCTACGCAGTGTTAAGGTAGAATATCTTAAACGGCGAAACCCGGTGGTGTTTTAGTAGCTTTCTCACCTCTGACAATTAACAAACTGTTTTTTTTTCTCTTTAAATAAAATATACACACATCTTAATGTTTATAATTATATTCCCTTGTGATTTTTCATAAAGCACACTAATTATTAGTATGAAGTAAATTTTTAAAGCTCATTTAATAATAATAATAATAATATAATTAATGCTCAACAGAGGTACCAATAATAGGACATATATAATAACAATAGTCATAAAGCAATAACAAATTATCAATTACCGCCCAAAAAGGCCATAGGTAATAGACAGCACTCACTAACAATAAGTCACGTTTGGAACAACTAAAAATGTCAAGATCGTAGCAAAACTTATTAAAAGAATTACAAAAAATTTAATAGGTGCCTTAAAGAGCAAATTAGTGCGACTTTGAGGTAAATAGAATATGTTAATATTTCGCGCAGATATGCGGAGCACGTAAAAATTCAGTTTTTCTAGTAGGTATTAGCAATCAACAGCATTGTGTAACAAGTTGTGAAGCAACACCAAACCAAATTTCACCCTCCTAGCACAGAGATATTCCATCGAGAAAGTATCAAGCTGTGTACCCTGCGGAAATCCCCTACAGGGATACTCACCAAAACATTTCAGCCAAAGGCTCTTCAGAAAACGCCTTTGTACTTGTTCAATGCTGTTATTATATACATTATACACAGGATTCCAAACAATAGACGCATACTCCAAACGTAAACGCAGGAGAGAACAATATAAGGTTTTCAAAGTGCGACAATTATTAAACTGTTTACAAGTGCGCAACATAAATCCTAACATTATATTAGCTGATAAAACCACATTAGTAATGTGCTCCCTGAAAGACAGCTCACTATCAAAAACGATACCTAAATCCTTTATACTATTGCATCTATGTAGAGGGACATCAGACACCGTATAGAAAAATAATATGGACAGGTTCTTGCGAGTGTATGTAACTACACTTGGGGATATTTAATATTAATTTATTCACAAAACACCAATTGGAAAGTCTATTAAGATTTAGTTGCAAACTCTGACAATCACTAGTAGATTCAACAAAATTGAAAATCTTAACGTAACCGGCAAATACTAAGATTTCTCGCAGTCAACATGTTTGGGTAAATCATTAATAAATAACAAGAATACCAGTGGCCCTAGGTTTGATCCGTGAGGGACACTCGAGGTAACACTACGACAAGATGACGAGAATCGTTGTATGACAAAAAAACAAACGATCAGTTAAATATGATTGAATTAACAGTAAGAGATGTTCACTGAAACCAAAAAAATGTAACTTGTAAAGATTGTTGCCGTTGGATTGCGATCGCTTCATTTTTAGAATTTATTTAAAAATTTTTATTTCATTCATTTAAGAATTAGACTATGCAACGCCATCTAGGAGTGAAGTTTCGAGCTCCTTGCTCGTCACAGCGCATCTTACCGTGGTAGCAAAAATTTAATGTCTCATTTTCGTTATTTATTTTCAAATTAATTAGTAATTCATGGTCAGTTAAATTTGCTTTTCATTCTTCAATTATTAGTTCAAGTTTTCATTCATTAAAACCGTTTCTTTTGTATAAATTATTCCGCATTGTTAAGTTTGTCAGTGACTTATTTGATTCACGTTGTATTTTCCTATTTCCGCCCTCTCGCTAAGCAAGGGAGACACACAGGCGACATACACCATCTTAAGCGCGCTGTTCAAGTTGCTCCGTGCAAATTTCTAGTTGGTTACCACGTTGTGGGATTTTGTCGCGCGAGAAACTTCCAATATCGAGTGCATTATTTTTTTCACTTACCTGGGGTGCCAGAAGTTTTGTGTCATTGCATCGATATTCCTGAAAAGGGTTTTACAACAGCAGCGTCAAGCCGGCACTCCTTTTGTTAATGACGTCAACTTAGGTCACTGGTAAGCGGACTTCTCTTGCTATCTACTACTGCTTTATTTTGGCTCTGAGTTGAACCTCGAGGGTGAGCGAAGTACTTAATTTGGGAGACCGGATCCAGATCGTTGAATTCGAAAGAGGACCACGCCTTGACATCAGCGTAACGCGCTCAAACCACCCTCCCGGACGCAATACACCGACACTCCTAAAAATTTACCAGCTAAGTCGTATATTTTAGTTTTATTGTTTTCTTTTCTTGCACCGAATTAATATTTCATTATTTTATTTTATTATTTTTAAAATCCTATCACATGACACAAAACTTTCGACCAACATTATTATGCTAGACATTAAGAATCACATCTATATTTCGGAATTATATCATAATTAATAGTTTAATTTAATACTTAAGTATAGAGGTTAAGACCAAATATCAATATATTATCATCGTAACGTATGTTAAGAGTTAACTTTTATTGTAATTCATTGTATTTTTGTTATCTTGAATTTTATTTATTTTGTCAAACGTACAGTGTCATCCAAAAATTTGTGTGTCGAACCAAATTATTTCGACTCAAGAAGACCTCAAGCTTGAAAGCAAACGAACCCCGTAACAAGATACTGTGATGAATTCGGTCAAAGGCTTTGGCCATGTCGGTGTATATTACGTCGACTTGCCCGCGAGAATTGACATGTTCGGAACTGTACTGAGAAATATTACTAAAAATTGGTAACAGTAGAAAGTTTCGCAACAAAACCGTGCTGTGTTGGGACAAAGTAATTACAAACAGAAGAATAAATATATTTGTATCATATTGAATCAAATATTTTACTGAGTTTGGAAAGCAGGGAAATGAGTCTGTGTTCTATGACGGATATATTCCCATTCTATAGCATATTCTAGCTAACTTCCAAGCCGAAGGAAAAACAATCGTTCTCAAAATCAGTTTGAATATATGAAGGTGTGAAAGGTATAGATAAAACAAAGCGACAATCGCTCACAACAATTGCACGCAAAATTCGCTAGAACGAGATATAAGAGAGTCCCACTGTTAGACTGTTTCAAATTCATAATATCACATAAACCTTTCAGTGACATAGCTTTATTACAAAATGGGTTGGTACAAAATATGGGTAAATTAAAGTCTCCAATAATTAACAACTTATCCGAATGAAAGTAATAGCGTACAAAAAATCAGATAGTATATTTAATTCATCAACCGTGGGCGTTTTAAGCAGGTAAAGAACAAATACATTAATACAAACACATTTATAAAAACATTTACATGCAACTATGTCTAACATGCGGAGATTGGATCGCAAAACCGATACATCCAGCCGCAGCAATCGATCCTTTAGAGCTAGAAGAACACCTCCGCCACGACTTGAGCTTTCACCAAAGTTTTATCACATCGCAGTACCGAATAACAAAGCGGAAAATATTCAGCATCAGAAACGCCGGCACCAAGTCAAGCCTCAGTCAAGACGACAACGTCGTACTCGCAATCACTAACATTAGACACAAACTCAAACTAGCACTGTAACGGTCAAACATTAGATTCCATTGTGCTCCTTTTGTGCCTAGATAATTTAATTTTTCTACTGTTCTTTTTTTTCTTACATATGGCATTAAAAACTTATTTTGCATATATCAACAAGATGTACGATTACTGCGTTGTTCAACATTCACTACTGACGTATAATCAACTCAAAACAATATGACGTAGCTACGTAAAACGAATTCGTAATCATAATTCTAACACATTTACTTTAAATGCAGTGCCATCGTAATCCGCGACGGAGTGGACTATCGTGTTGTTCACGTCAAAATTTTATTCCAATCAACTGTCCACATGTTTTTTTTTTGTTATATTTTAGTTATATCATTAATTTAGTTGTATGGTTTACCTGCGTTTGTTATTTAGTATTTATGCACAACAACAATGATTCGTTTTTGTAGATAGTTTTAATTAAATCGTTTTTATTCATTAGTATTATTAGGATGTATGTATTGTTATATCAATAAAAGGATTTTAGTAAATTGCCTCCCCACAGGTAGTAGAAGAAAAGTTCGAATTTAATTGGTCTCATAAATAGGTAAACTGCCTCCCAAACCTTTGTAATCGTAAACTCCAACCATTATTGTTTTATTACTTATCAACCGGGATCCAATTTACACATGTGCATATTTCAGTAGCTAAAAATTGTGGAGGCAATTTAACGATTATTAATAATTGCTGTTTATATCGGGGAGCAATTTACTTTACCCCAATGCATAAACGTCCACATCTTTCACATATTTTTTTTACCTTTACGAATATCAATGCCAATTTGTTTGTTTTGTTGCTAGCTATTTTCAATATGATTTGGAAAGGAATACTGCGACCGGAATTCGTTAAGGAATAAAATTGGATATATGGGTAATGCTGTCTATTTAAACACTACTTTTATATTGAGCTCAATATTTCGCTTTTTATTAATGACTGTTCAGGAGGACATTATACAATATTATAACAATATGAAGCAATAGAATGAAAATATATAATAATACTTACAATTTGAATATATAATATAATATACGTGTTTTGGTAGGAATTTTAAAAAAGTAGAAAACATTTTACAAATAAGGTAATGTACTAGATATTAGAAAATTATATATATAGTATAGTTAAGTTGATTGTTCTGTTTTACAAATAATTGAATTTTTTGCTGTTATACACCATTCTAGAAATAACCGCTTTTTGAATTATTTCATATTTAGCGTTATCATAATTAAATATGGTGTCTAAATTTTGAAAATGTCAAAGACAAAGCACACTGAACGTTTTACACTATCACTTTAAGGTTGAGTTATTCTATTTTTTAACATTTGCGAAGTTTGTTCAATGTAACAACCTTGACAATTACGACAAGGAATAAAATATGATTTGGAAAGAATATTTTGAGGGTAGCCATTATTGGAAAAAATTAAATTTTGCGTTATCGTTAAGAAATCTTCGGTCGCTAATCTGTGTAACTCTGTTTTTCATAGCGATGAGAGTATTATATTTCTGATTCATAGGGTGATTTGAATAAAAGTTAATGAATCTACCAGAAGATGTAGGTTTTTGTTACCAATCTTGTATAATAATTTCTGATCTTATAACTTTGGTATTAAGGAAAGGTGCATAACGATCATTTTCCAATTCAGTAGTGAATTGTAAATGAGTAAATTTATTTCTTGAAATAATTATACAAGAACACAGTTCTAAATCATTTTTAATACGGCACAGCATGGCTATGTGATTACTCGTAGACGATTAAGTAAGTATTCACAAATTATATCAATTTTAACACCAGCGAGTAATCAATCTTCTCTATATATATGCTTATTTTTTTCTTTAAAGTTTTGTTCAATATGGACAGCAAGCTGATCGATTCATAATATTTTGATCTTCTTTTGTTTCCTTCCTACAGATTGTCCTTTTTTGATATTTTTGGGTATTCCCCAGTTCTGCAACTCCACATATTTATTTTACAGGAATTCATGATATTTTGTGTAAGTATTTCCACATTTACGTGATTATATCTTGGTGCTTTATTATTTTTTAAGTGTCAGTATTATTTTGTGTGGTTCTTCTAAATTGAATAGTGCTCCGATCCACAGGTTGTAGTCTTTAGTGAAGAATGTTTTGAGTTGGCTGGATGCTTTTCTGTTACTTATTTTGATCTCGGATCAGTTGTCATTTCTTTTTTTTTCTATTTCCGTTATTTCCCTACTTTCTCTGCTACTACCATTCAGCTCCTTACTTATTATGTTCCACATTCTTAAGACATTTTGCTTGTGTATTTCAATATTTTTTTAGTTCTTTTCTTAGTGGGATATTCTTCATCATATAAAGCGCATGTGTTTTTTTTTGTGATAATTATCATTCTGTATTTTACTCTTTCCCATATTTCTTTTTTGTTATTCTTCATATATTTTGTTTCTTTCCTTGATTTGCTTTACTATCCTTTCATCAACCAGGAACAATCTCGTTTATATACAGTATTGTATTACTTACTGATAGTAATTTCATTTTAAAATTCCAAGCCTTTTAAGACAGGCAATCCGTTTAGCCTTAAGGACCGTTTAATATTTCGAAATTATTTCAACAATTAGCGCCAAAACAACCTTATAAATTTTGCATGGTCGAAACCCTTACCCAAAGTAATTAGATTTAATGCTAGGGATCAAGTGGCTCCAGCTTTTAATCGTTGGACATTTAAACATAAGAGGAATATATTGGATTATTAAATGTAAGTATTTACGACTTATTAAGAAACAAATGGTAAACCGTTATATTACATACGAATTAAAAAAGTTAACGATTGAAAGTAGAAAGAAAAGAAACCCTGCGTTGCGTTTACTTTTTAATAGTAATAATTGGAAAGACTCTAAAATCGTTTATTTGGTAGTAATCGCAGATTTTAACGCAGATTTATTGTGGAATGTATAATTAAAACAATTACATGCTCGAATAAATTATCCTCAAAATTATGGAAATATGTAAATATTTTATACACCCAAATAAATCGAAATTAAATATTTTTCAATAGCAGTTTTGATTATGAATAGTAGATTCGGTTTGATGTTTTCGTGAAAGCCGAATATTAACATATACATATATGTAACCTACAGAAAATATTGACCTTCTACATTAGCTTCTGCCTAAGCAAATAGGAAACATATGTTAGCGGAAACGTATAAACCAGCCGATTTCAGAAAGTTTGATTGAGACCTTTATTTGTTTACAAGTAAGTCACTCATCACTCAACTTTTAAAATTATGATAATCGTAGCACGTCTCGTTCTAAATCCAGGCTGCATTTACTCGTGCAACAAATACAGATACAATATTTTTACATTAACTTCTCCCGATAAAATGTTCGATTTAGTTGGAAATTGAAGCGGTTTTATTGTGACATAGGGCACGAAAATCACGTACACGGAAAAAACCGATGTAATTGCCGCAAACAAATGTATTTTGTTATCCCATATTTTATTGATTGAAATAAAAAAGTTCTTACTTCAATCAAATACCAAATAAAACGTTGCTTGAGACAAACAAATAATTTGTTGAAATATTTGCAAAGGGTTTATATCAGTATGCTCTTTGACAACCATCGACGCCTTGAAATACTTTTCTTTTTAAATTCGATTTATCTTACTAAGGCACAGTCCACACTGGAGTGATACGATCGCAATACGACAAGCGACATAATCAGCAACATGATACGTACCGTGTAAATTTAGGCAAAATGAGCACCGGAAGGTTACGACACGTAATACGACAAGCCACCCAACCAGTAACACGACAATTAAATTAAATTTACACGGTACGTGCCGTGTTACTGGTTGTCTAGCTTGTCGTATTCGTATCGTATCCGTGTCGTATTACTCCGGTGTGCACTCTGCCTTATACTATTAATCGAATGACCTTGCAATACGCGCGAATGCCGATGTTGAAACGATATTGGGTGTAAGGCATGTAGTGGGAGACGCGATTATATCTCTGTTTCTATTTTAAAGCGGCGCGTTCTTTGCTACCCTCTGCTTTCCTATACATTAGCTAAATTTTGCCGATTACAGGGTATGTATGTCTCTAAATCTATATCCATGCCTATGTATATATCTATACTTTATCGTAGTTTGCCCATTCGGTTTTCCTCTCTTGCTCCGCCGACTGAGGCTTCCCCTCCAGCGCAGCGGTCCTCGGTGTCTGTCTCTGCTGACCCACCCGTATTCGCGAGAATTGCGACACCCTCACGACAATGTGTCCTTACGGTGTTCGTTAAACACGTTTTATACGTTGGTAACACCCGGCGCCCAGTGGGTTAATTAATGCAATCTGACTGATCAAAATTCAATAAATTTAATTTCCTATTCTCAGCAAAATCAGTTCCTTTCATGATCCAATATCTGGAAGGTTAAGGAAAGGTCGAAAGTACAAAGTCTGTGTGATTGTTTAGTAAACCAACCAATCACCCACCTCCGCATCGTGTAGGTTTATTTGCAAAGTTGTGATTTTCGTCAGTATAAGTTCACATTGTTTGCGGAAATGAATATAGGTATCTATGAATAAAGTTTCTGAATCTGACAATCAAAACATTACTTTTACAAATTTGTCACGGAAAGTATTATCTGTTCGCACACTTTTTTTTAACATTTCGAACCACTCTGAACCACTTTGCGTTTAAATTTTTTTAATACTTTCAAAAAGTATTAACTAAAATATTTAACATTTTTTTTTTGTGAATACGCGCGAATGGTGTTGTTGCAGGAATTTTTGTTTGCAAGAATAAAGGAACATGAGCTTGTTCAATGGTTAAGAGATTCCAATCCGTTCCTCGCTATTATAACGGAGGGCTCGAACATTCTTCTCGACAAATTTAAAACCGTGTGTAGGTGGTCCAGTGTTAGCGATCTTGCCACAGATTTTTTTATTACCTAATTTCGCATTCTACTCCATAATTTTAGTGATTGATTAGCGAAAAATAATACACAAATAAATGTGAGTAACAAAAACTTAGCAATTTTGATGAGCTAGATTCTAATTTTACCCCACCGCGTGGCGCCTCCACCATTTGTGCGGCGAGTGCCATTTGGGGAGTAGGAGGAGAGAATTAGTTCTTTCAGTAAATATGCATGTTTGTATATTTCGAATTTGTTCCACCCGTGCATTGTTTTCATTATGAAAGCATTGTTTATTGCAATGTAAACGGTCGGGCATTATCTTGGAATATCCCGTTCTCAATATGGTATATCTTCTTCCACCTCCTTCTTCCATCTTTGTCTCGGCCTACCAATTCTTTTTCTACCTTCCTAACTCCGCATCATAACCATTTTGGGATTGTATGGTCGTCCATCCTTATTATGTGCCTCATCCACCTCAAACGCTGTGCTTTCACCCCTCCCGCAATTCCCGGTTGCCGTAAAAGCTTGTATAACTCCTTATTTGTTCTTCTCTTCTATGTACCGTTCTCAACTTTTTCTCAAAAATTATCCCCTGGACCTTTCTTTCCTTCTCCATTCTCCAAACTTCGCATCCGAAAATAACTATTGATCTGATCACCGTTCTACATATCTGTATTTTCAGCCTTCTTGATGTTCGTTTATTTTTTAGAATTGATTTTGACGCCCCTATACATTTCCTATTATGAATCTAACTTTTATTTCCTCTCCTATATCCGGCTGTCCATTAAATATTGTGCCTATATATCGGAAATTTTCCGCCTCTTCAAACTTGTACTCTTATCCATTTTCTGTTATTACCTCTAGATATTGCTTTTGCACAAATTTGTCACCTTCCACTGGGCAAGATACTGGGCTTTATAGAGAACACCATCTTGTGATGATTGCGACGTCATGGGCGCATTCGGTAATTTTCACATTTGCTCTTATCCCCTTTCTTGTATATTGGGCACATAATTGCCTCATTCCAAAAGTTTTTCAAAGTATTCCTTCCATCTCTATGTATTTTTTTCTTCGACCGCTATTGGTTGTCCATTGGTTGATTTTCTCGTCTTATGTACAAATATAATGTTCTCATTCTTTATTTTCACTCTTTATTTTTAAGATTTTCTTCCAATTTTTTACACACATAAGTGCAGCGTGTAAGAGTGATACCTGGATACTGCAGCATGGAGGATTACATTTTTAACATTACGTATCACGTGGTCTTTCCAATTGCACTTACACAGTTCACTACTTTTAAAAAAAATGCATTAAGATTTTTTGTTGTAAATTAACAAACCATAACTTGTAATCTGATGTTCTACCCTTCACTTCGATTTTAATCAATTTCCTTTTTTAATATGATTTTACAAATTTATTAGGGAGCATAGAAATAATAAAGTTTTATATTACATAACATTTTTAGGAAAATGGCAGAATTAATTGTTTTATTTTAGTATAAACAGGACATTATTTCAAATCATTTAAACCTATGCCTAATTATGAATAACATTGACAGCAAAGTGTGTAGGCATTCCGGAGTTTCTCTGCCAATCATGTAAATTCAATTCAAAGTCAGATCTCCGGAAGGCGGAAGTTACGACTTTTCACTAAATGTTTCTAGATCATTTACCACCCATTCGGTCGATATTTTCGGAATAAGAACTTAACGAAGCAATATCGAAAGAAATCTGTTTTCTCCTCGTAACATGGAAGGACAAAAACATATTCGGGAGTTGTACTTCTTTTTAACTTATATATCTAGCAATTACAGTTAGAAATGAAATCAGAAAAGCAGAAAGTATTTTTTTCTTATGTGAACAACCAAACAAACATAATCCTGAGAAGAAAAAAGAACATTTATTATTGCAACACAATTAGTTACCACGGCATTATTGGATTATTTTTAATAAAACTTCAAACTATATTGAGGAAATTAGGAAAGTCTTCTGACACTATTCAACAACAAGAAACAGTAGTTATATGAAACGCAAAGTTTCCTTACTGCAAATAAAAAAAATCGCGTGTGTGCCCATTTGTACCCTCGAAAAAATGTTCAAAACATATGTTTGCTTGATGTTGGTGTTGGTCTAACACAGAGAAATTATAACTGTGCTGTACTCAAATGAGTACGTTGGGTACAAACGGGTTAATACAGTATATCGATAAAGAATAGCGTACAATATCGTTAACTTCGTTATTAAGTGACTTTAAAAAAAACACCACGACACGTTAATAGTATTTTTTTAACTCACCAAGTGGTACCATTTGGTAGCAAAAATATTTTTCCGTTTTCTGTTTTTTTAATTATGACATTATCTCTTTAATTGCGATAGAACACTGAAAACGCCGGTTATTTGATAATACCAAAGTTTGTTTAAGTTAACTAAATATTGAGTTAAATATGGGCAAACAAATATTTGGTCAATTCGACCAAATTATTTGTTCATTTAACTCTTTATTTATTCGAAATAACAAAATATTTTATTGGATTGATTTTGTTGGAACTAAATTCTCATGATAAAATTTTTATCATTCTTCAAAGGTCTGTCTGATATGCTGGAATATGAAATTGCCAACATTCTTAATCTCTCAGATCTGCTGGTACTATTAATCCACTTGAAATAGAATGGATGTCATATCTGTTTTGTGTCAACAGTGCAGAAATACCTTTATTCTTTCATTGCGATAGTTTATAATTTTCCTTCTTACAATTAGATTCTCTACAGTAGACGTCAACTGCAATAAGCACTCTTCACAATGACGGATCCATAACAGGTAGATTATAGTTACTCATACTGGTGGAAATTGATGTCGCTACCAAGGGTAATAATCTCTAAATGCTTTTACTTCAAAGTACACAAGTTATTTTACAAAGTAAATGCTAATTCATATCTATAGATTCAAGATAATAACGCCATAAACCTCACCAAATGTTATCTACACACTTGAGCTCTCTTAACAAATATTCAAAAGCGGTCCCACAAAATATTTTTTTAAATATAACTTATTCAATATTTAGGTAACTTCACATGAATAAAGTATCACTTACTAAAAAAAAAACTTTAGTCTAAATAACTACAAAAACGCAAGAGTAACCTTAAAAACTCCACGATTTATAATTTTGCTCTTAAAACAAACTACTGCTGCAACAGCTGATCTGTTTCGCCCGGCATACATCAAAATGGCGACTCTTAGGGCCGTTGCACCAACGCGTTAAGCTTGGTTTAACTTTAACTAAGCTAATCTAAATTCTTTCCAGTAGTATTATTCTTGTCTATTTCGCGCAATTTGAATTTCTAGTAGGATACTTATCTATATTTGCATTAAGTTGAAAGGTATCCCAGTTTTTACGGATGTATCATCAAGAACATCGAGGTTACCAATCGTTGGGATCGTTGCACCCCAGAATAACAGATCATAATTTAAATGCGAAATGAGCAAAATAGAGCATCTTCGCGCAAAGGTCGTCATTTAATTTAGAAAGAACACTATTAGCATATAGATCCAATCCAGCACAAGACAAATAATTCCATTTGAAATAAATGCATCACATTGAAATATAACATAACCTTCCTAGTAAGCAAGAAGATGAATGTATTTATATTGAGAATAAAATTTGTTCAGTTTTCCAAACCCGTGAATTTGTTAGACGAAACAATATTTTAGTTCAAATGTAATCAATATACTAAAATTATTATGAACATAATACTTCACCACAAAAATAATAATTTTAGATTTGAGTAAATAGATTTTCTCAACTGAGAACTATCATATTTATATTCATAATAATTTATATACATTTGATAGAAGTATTTTTAAAAGTATTATTTGAAGTATTGCCATTATTTGCTTCCAAATTATAAGTATATTGAACTGATAATACTTACCTGCATTATCTAAGCATTTCTACTATTCAAGGGTAATTAATTACCTATAATTTTTGTCTGTAACACCAAAACCTCAGTAGGGGAAAATAATAAATAAGTGCGCCACGGGATATTGAATATTTATCCGTCGTGCGACCGGTGTTCTCGGGATACTTCTCGCTCAATGCTTGGACCTGGTATCTAGTCTGCGTTGGTTACTGATATAATTTCAATCAGTATAATAATTTGCTAGTATTACCTACTGAAAACTATAACTAGTAAATACCTCATACATATGTTTGTTAATGTACACACTTACCATGTTCATATATTATCCACACAATGGCGCTGACTCTAAGATTATTTCAAGTTTTTTAAACCAGTAATCCTTAATATTAGATCACCCTACGTACTTATCTTCGAATAATTTTATGGAGTATCTGTGCATCAGCCCATTCCACCCCATTCCTCTAAGTAGTTGTGCACGGCTGGGTATTCATTTAGATTACTTGCCCTCACAAACCAACAACAACTGTCGCTGGTCATCAGTGACGCCCAAAGCAAAGCGTATGTATCTGCAAAACCCCTAAACCCAACCAATGACAGATAAGTTTTAGTGCAATAAAGGTGGGGTAAAATTCGTTTAAATTTTCATATTATGGTACATTTCAATTTGATATTTCATGTTTTCAGTAACAAAACATTTAAAGACACACTAATAATCATTATAATCCGAACAGTATAAAGGATTTTAATTTTGAATCTACAGATGTTTCATATGAATTACATAGATTCTCCTTAACTGTCTATCTTTGGAAGAGTTATTACTTCAATGCAAATATTTATACATTATGTCTAAGAAGTATATTGTGTTTTCAGGAGTTTAATGTATGTCTACCAACAAAATTAGTTCATTTCAATAATATTAAGTTTCGATTTCTGAATAAATAATATTCAGATTGATAATAGATTTGATGTGTGTATGCTCTATAAATTAATCTTCAAAGCCCGCACTCATTGACAGAGACATTGTCGCCTCTAAAATTGTTAATTTGAAGTAAAGTATTTATATTTTCATCCACAAAGAATACTAACTGTTTTTTTTGATATAAGAACAAATTTGCTTTTAGGGGGGCAAATAGTTAAATAATTATCTGTTTTGCTGGTGTTAGTTAGCGTATATTAAGTGTTGTAAATATCCATATTACTTATAGTGAATGCTTTGTCTTAGTTACTTAATTTGATTTACTTCCATAACTAAACTGTGAAATGTATAATAAGACTTACTTACTTACCATAGCTACTTCCCATAAATAAATTATTTATAAAAAAGCATATTCTTGTGTAGTTATCGTAACTGACTTTGTTATTTTCATAAAATAGTGGTCTTCTTCAGATCAAACATAAGAAAAATAGTTAATTATTACACAGAATACACCGTAGGTATTTAAAATAAGTTAATTAATATGTGTTTATTATTTATCTCAGAAGGACTAGTGTCTCATCATAACCGATTATGTTCTATTACTATAATATTTAGCTAAAATATTGAAGTATGGAAAATTAATATAAAACTGCTACATTAAGCAATAACATATTTTATCAGTCTAACAAATATCTCGTGACAGTAGTGAGTCATTGTACAGAGTACACTGTACTGGAGTGGCTGGAATGTTGACGATGGCCGGTTTACAGTATAGTACAAAAGTATGTGACAATCTTTCAATTTATTGGTTTTGCTAGTATCAACTTTCCTTCACACTTTATTTAGGGTCAGAACTGACAGAAAAATTCTGGCGTGTTTAAAAGTTGGAAATTGTTTCCTTTGTCATATGTTATTGTTAAAAACTTATTTCTGGAGGCTTTTAAATTTTGTTTACAGATTTAAATTAAATTTACTTTTCGAATTATGGATAATTACATGGCATATTACGGTATTTAAGGTAATTGCATTGCTCCGACTGTTGTGATTAATTTTATACTTACTAAGCCGATTCAAAATTAAAAGCTATGCATAATAATCATATAAATATGGTATACATTAAAAAGTATTTAGGCTAGGTACTAATAAATAAACAAGCCACTTTAGGTGTTACTGGATAATGTAATATGTAATAATATAATAAAAATTAAATTAATAAGTACCTAAATATTGCTTACCTATTCGCAGCCAGTAGAAAATTCCTTCAAAATTCAAAAAGTATTTAAGTGGGTACCCATAAATAAACAAGCCGCTGACATCTTTCAACTTGGATAAAATACGTTTCAGTGAAGATACAATCCTCCCCGTTTCATGGAAATTTAAAATCAGACGTTTCAGGATCACCTTACCGGTGTCGTCAATCCCACTTATTCGCTTAGGAATATTTATATATTTCCTTGGAGAATTACATTGGGCACATTCACCACTGTCTATTTTCTTTTTTTCACTCACAATTCTATAAATTGTCAATGACACCCCCGCAGCCTTCGCAGCTTTCGATTTTGTAGTCAATAAATTTTCTTCTAGAAACGATCTCTAAAATAGCTAAAACTATTAGCAACAATTTCGCAACTTTGTACACTAATGACTAGTTCGCCTAAATGAATTGATGTACGTTGCGTTTTGGCCGGCACTATAGCTGCTATACTGTACTTACCTGTGTACTTATTTTATTATCTGTGAGTAACCAATAGCACAACTGCACTGGGTTTCCGCCCGCTCCTCTCAGCAGCGGGCCAATGACACGTTAGCGTAATTGCTTTAACTCCGCGCTTTTTGCCACTGCGCAACTGTCACGAGCGATTAGTCGAGCTGTAGGTATATACTGCTATGGAAATATGAGTATTTAAACTAATTTAGAGAAATGTAGAGCCATTTAAAACAGGTTTCAAAGGCTTAATAAAGGAGTTATTGTAAGTTAACGTGCATAAATGACTGTATACACTTAAGATGAATTTTAATTTGTTAAAATTGACTATTAAAATAGAGCATATTAATTCGAAATGATAATGAGAGCACTCAGGGAGCTTTATCATTCTTCGGGATGTTTATATTCCGTAACATATGCTGTATTCTGCTCCATTAAGGTGAATAACGGTACCTTAATATCAGTTACTGGTTTCCATTTGTATCTATGTTGGTTATCCGGCAGCGATAACAATCCAAGCCAGATATCTGTTGGTCTTAGTTTAAATGAACATTCTCTTGTGGCCACAAGAAACAACACTCGGAAAATATCCCACTTCCACAAAAGTTTACCTAAAAAGTATCGATATATCACCTGTATAGTATATAAATCCATATCTACTTGAATTACCTACGAAATATCCTGAGAAGAACATTTGACAGTTTTGTCGGAGGCACCGCATATGTTCAAATTGATCCAGAGTATTTCACCGACAATCCTCTAAACCTAAAAATGAAGATTATTAATTAGTTTTAATTCAATTTAACCAGTAAGTTAGGCTTTTTTCATTTATGTTTACGATACGTTTCATTTTGGGGTTAAATTTGTATGAACTGCCTTATATTTCATTATCTTAGGAATGTTAACATTTATGGGTTGGCATAAAATCGTTTACTAACGTGATCTATTACATAGTTTTTTACATTTCTCGATAACAGGCACATTTGAATGCTATAGCTTCCGTACAAAATTAGTTGGGCCATTTACTCATAAATGACTTTGATCATCATGAATTTACCGAATAATTTTTGACATTTCTATTACCTAATTTATTAAAGTGCCATGTATTTTAAATGAGATAAATTTATTTTATATAGTGTTTGAATCCGACATACATACTGTGATCTTAGAGTCTCTCATTGATTTCGTGTGATTTCACAACGATATATTATAATTACATTTTTCCAACTGTAGTAAGTAATCCGAGAAGAGCTTTGAGGGCGCGCTCTTTAGGTAAAAAACTTACCTCTACCTAATTGTTAACGCGCGGCTGAAAAGCTAATTTGACAGGAAATTTGTTGCTTCTACAAGTGTCTCGTGCCACCTAGCAAGTAGAGGGTCACTGATCACGTTACTCACTCACAATAAATTATCGTACTTATTTTTATTGTTTTAAAGAAAATAATAACAAAGCAATTATAAAGTTAATTAAAATATTGGATATTAAATAGAATTATATATGAAAATAATTAGAATATCGTATTTCGTTGAAGTTCAAATTTGAAAGGTAGTCCGGAGGCCTATAATATAAGGTCTATTCCGGGCATTTGCTCTGACAAACAGAGCAATAAATTTAGCAATACATGCAAGATATATTTATTGTTCTATTCTAAATATTAGAAAAATATTAAATACTCTTAAAGGAAGTTGTAATGGCTACCAACTTTTTTAAAACTATAACTTACAATGAATTGCAACTTAACATGGAAGACATGTCAATTCATCCACTGCCACTACAGGTTTGTTTCGCTTTGTCACCTCGATGAGTGAGATAAATAAATAGTAACATCACCTTTCTATGTGAATTAGACGAGCCAGGGACAAATACAACACCGCCAACAGGCACTAGAAGTATTATCCATCCCAATCGATTGTATCCGAACACCAGTTAGTTTTTATTTATATCTATGTAATGTTATTATGTATACTAATTAATAGTATCGCAAATAACCGGGTTTATTCGTTGCAGATAATTTTTTTTTCAAGGGGTGGTAACGCCTAAGCTATGTGTTTAGCTTGTCAGGCTCCCGCAGAGTCAAATCTCCCTCCTAATCACTATTACGACCCCGGAAAAAAACCGATTATCGTAATTGACCAGAGCGAGATTTGAACCCCGGACTCTGCACTGATAGCCAAGCGTGCAAGCCACTCGACTACCAGCCAGGCTAAATATATTGTTGATTTGGACTATTTTTCTCAATGAAGAAATTATAATTTTTAATCCGTAAAGTATGGATGTGAAATATTACATTACATTTGAATCTTGTCGTTGCTACAAAAATCACGGTAACTGAAAATTCAGAGTATGCCATCCAAATGAAATTGTTAGAAAATGAATTCGAAAAATTTCATTTATAAACATCTCATTGATGTCGAAAATTATGATGAAAATTTACGTTTAAAATTAATCGAGATTCAATGCGATTCCATATTGAAACAAAATATGCGCATGTTGGGATTCCATATTTCCGTAAATAGGAATCACCGGACCGTTTTTGCAATGTATTATTAGCAATTGAACGTATTTTATGTCTGCTTGGTAACACATATTTGCGCGGACGGCTATTTCCACTTTAAAAAGTAATAAAACTGTGGAAATATAAAAATTAACTCAATAATTGATTTAAAAAAAAAAAACAATTACAGCTTAACTAATTCTATCAAATTTCGGTTAATAAAAAGCGTTCTAACCTTCCTCAAGAAAAAACAGATATTTGAATAATGTGAAAGGAATGAAACGTTACTTTATACATACGTATTTTTTTTAATATGTTTGTATTCTATGTATCATTATTTTGTCTGTAGTAACTATACTAAATGCAACTCTTCATCTTTATTTTCCCTTAATATTTTTATTTTGCTTTGCGGTTCGCGGTATAATACACAGTGCTTAATATGGTCCGCGGTGGTTATCGAGTTTGTCGTAGCTAACGTATAAGCTTAACCAGCGAAATCCTTCCCTGGAAGCATCAAACCAGTAACTTATTTGTTGTTTCAGTTGCCGTCGTAACTGCGTTTTTCGTATGCTGGGCACCATTTCACGCTCAACGGCTCATTGCCATTTATCTCTCCAGTGCAACCCCAGAGGAGCAGGCGAAAACGTTCGACGCATACGTAGCATTGATTCATATCTCGGGCATCCTCTACTTCCTTTCAACGACCATAAATCCGCTACTCTACAATATTATGTCGAACAAGTTCAGGGATGCATTCAAGGTAAGAGCGATTGCTAATTTAACGCGTTGGCGGAAGTTTGAAGAAAAGTGATGACATATCGTAGGCGTGGAATATTCACTCGTGAATGTTCATAGGAATTTATTTCAAAGATAAATAACTTTAATCGTTAAAATTTACCATGAAGTACAAGAGCTTAACTCTGAGTATGCACGTTTTAGTTTATTGTTTATCTTATTACATACATATTTATATCAACCTTTTTTACTTAACATAAAATATTGTAAGGTATTTGTACTTATAGCAAAGATTTTATATTTGATAAATTTAAAAATCACATTTTATTTGTTTATGCGTGCAGTGGAACAGAAATTGTTAAACCAATGAAATAGGATTAGATTAGAATATTGTAGAAAATTGGATTAAATATTCCAAAGAATCAACTAACCTAACTATTTATTTCAAATTAAACCTTTTTAGACTAAATGACTATCTACTTGGATGTATTAGTTATACTAATTTAACCGTAGAAAACAATTTGTAGACTCAATTCATCGCACTGGCTTCAGTTGACTTGCAAGTAAGTTGCTCATGCTTACTGTTATTACTACTTTATTGCTTTAAATAAATCAATTTCCTGTACAATAACATGTAATGATTTGTTAAATTAGGTTTCAGTAGTCGTTACTAGTGCAGACTTTCTGCCAGTTGCCCCCGCATTGGGGTTGACTCGCAGGCACACAACCACCGTACCATTCTACTAGATATTTACCAGGAAAATAGATAAATATTTTGTAACCCTGTCTTCCACGCATTGAAGTTATGTTAATGTAGTAGTATATAGGAGAACTGACATCTTTATATTCACTACACAATGCAGTTGGTATCTCCAGTGTTGATGTTACGATGCAAAGATGATTCCTACTGAGTTGCATTAGTTCTTCAGCATTATTTTTCTATAGTCCCTTAGTAAAGGTCTTACCGTGAATTTGTCTGGTCGTATTATCCTAGAGTTCTCTATATTCCTCTTTTTTTAGATACTCCTGGAACAGGATCTGTATTTAAACATACACTGAGAAAACAAGATGTGTTGAATCAACCAAAATTTGGTTAATTTAACCACAAATTTAGGTTAAAGATAGTCAAACAAATTTTGTATTTAATTAACTAAATGCCTTTTGTAACAATACTGCACATGTTAAATCAACTGAAGGGAATAGGTTGATTTAAGCAAACACGCTTGTTGTGTTGCATTTTTCTTTTGGTTGAACGGTGAAAACGGTTTTTGTTTAGTACAATCAAATCAGAACGTTAATTTAACAATTTAGAATCATTGATCCAAAATTTGTTGTTCTTTCATCAGACATTCTATTTTCGTTATATTTACAAAATGAAACTGTTGGTTCAACAAAACAAATTTGTTGCGAGCACAAAAGCTTTTGGTGAAACTTACCAAACAATTTTGTTGACACAATCAAATACTTTTATAATGTAAGCATAAGATCTTGTTGTTCCAACGGATAATTTCGTTCGGTCAAATGTCCTGATTTTGTTGAATTTTGTTGAACCGAAAAAAAGTGTTGCTTTAACAACATTGAATTTTTAGTTTAACTAATGCCTGTGCTTAAATCAAACGTATCTTTTTGTTCTTCTGAAGTACAGTAATTTGTTTCTACAAGTAAAACTGCTCCACATAAAATTTACGAAAAATTATGCTATCGCGAATAATTTTAAATAAAAATAAAATTATATTCTTTTCTATTATCTATACACAGAATCTATGTAACTACTGTTGCACAGATAAAATTTATATAACAGCTGTTGCATAGATAAAATTATGTGCAATACCAAATTTCCAGTTAAATTTTACTTGAAAGAATAAAATTGCTTCCAATTCGTATATTTTGACTCCAACCAAACGTAGGTCCAACCATTTCCATTATAAATCAGCATCTCTGGCAATATGGCATTATTTTCGTATTGCAAAATTAACAGTTCTCTTTTCTTCCAAGTGCGTTTGTAATTAAACCAGAATTTTTAACTAAAAGAAGATATCAAAATTTTTAAAGTTTATTATTTTATCAACATTTATATAAAATTCAAACAAATTGTTCCGTACATAATAATATTATGTAACTGTAAGTACCTACTTATACTAAGGACATTAAAAAACTAAACATTTAAACATATGTTATTATTATATATGAACTTTCCCGCTTGGAGAAAATTGCATTTTTTTTAACGACCTCTCTATCTTGTGAAATTTTTACCATTTTTAAATTTACATCCTCTACAATAAAAATTTTAAATATAGAGAGGTCGCTAAAAATAATGTAATTTTCTCCAAAAACGTATATTCATCAATTGAAAAGCTTTATATATTATTTAACTTTAGATAATTTCGAATTTAACAAATTTACAAATTAGGAAGATACTTTATCGTAGTCTGTACGTTGAGACAGGATCTTATTAAAGCAGCTTTCCCGCTTTACCAGTAAAGCATTTGCCGATGAACTGTACGTCATAAAATCGTCCTCAATCTGAAACATTTTACCAAAGATATATTTTAAATGAATAACAAATACTGAAATTAAATCCTAAGTAATTTTGCACTTACAAGCTCTTGAGCGTTAGATATTAATTTTTGTTGGCCAATCATCAATAAATTCTGACGCCGTTTCTTGAACAGAATTTTCTCTTTCCAAGGAATTAACACTTCTGACCATGGTTGTGTGTTTGTCTTAAGTCATTCAATTTCTTAAGGCATATTTCGCCTACAATTACATAAAATTACTTTATAAAAAAACGTAATTAAAAATAAATCTTATATATTATGCATTACAATTTAAGAAAAAATATTTAATTGAGTTTTTTTTTCAATAAATACTTATAACTCAACATCACAATGATATCGGTATATGAAGCCCATACATTTATGGTGGCATATTTTCCAAATAGGAGAGTGATCCTTATATGTCTCACCCCACTATAGATTCTAGCCCCAGTTCCGTTTTCGGTTTTCGATGCATCTATAAACAGATCAATTCTGCGAACTTGTCTCTGTAGTTGGATTGATTCCAGCTTACGCGATCCGTCATTTCCACCTCGAACATTCTGTTAAAAGTATATGTCGTAATCATGTGGTCTAATCTCATTCCCAAAAAGTTGCCTTCCACATCATGAGCAATATTATTGTGTCCCAATTTTGCATATCTGCCACTTGGTAGTTCTTGCATTCTGAGATGGCCCATTCTTGCCTCGCTCATTATCACCAAATGGAGAGGAGGGAGGTCTAGGAGGCATTCCATTGCTACTGTATGAGTGGTCCTCATTGCGCCTGTAATTTCTAATTACGCAAGCCTCTGTATCTTGTTCTGTTATAGGATAAAAACTGCATCACCACATGTTATACTGAACGACCCCTTACAAAAGAAAACAACAAATTTTAAGATATAATTTCTGATTGGTTGGATCATATGATTTCTATCGGTTAACAATTCGGGAAATGTGCGTGCTATTCTGCTGGGCGGTTGTGTGTCACATATACGCTTTGATACAGCATCTCCAATTCGAATGCTATCGCTGTCCATACAGTCCATCTCACCATTGTTCTCTACTCTTATCTAACTATTACAAAATGCTAACCCCACATCGATCTTTTTAATTGAAAACAATTCAACATAGACCTGACTCCGTCTACTGCCAGGTGAGAGGAATGACTCGCCACGCACGCGTAATTCACTTTCAGTTTAGTCGGCATTCGATTGGTTTCGCTCAGGTCTTAACGTTACTTAGTATTGGGTCCTTAAATTTTATACCGGTTAGTAAGTTTTGATCGCGGTCTGTAATTTTATAAAAAAAGAACAGAATATTATACGCCCAATTAAAACTATTTATTGCAAAACAATTTTACGGTGGCAATTGACACGCAATAAATTTGCAATAAATTACCCGGAAAGATCAATTCCTACCGCGACTACTATTCGTAATACGAACGACGTTTTGAAGCAACGTTTACGTTAATAAATAACAAAAATAAAAATATTGGAAATTACGGATCAGTGGTAGTATGGATATTGGTAATAAACCAGAAAACATTTCTTTCCAATCCTTTAATTGATAATATAATTGTCTAAGACAATTATATTATCAATTAAATTATTGCTTATCAATTATTATTATGGTTTATTAGAAATAAAAATGTCCTAGGGAAAAATATCAGTGATATCAAAATCAATGCATAAGTGGAATTAAATCCTAGTAGGACAACTAAATTACTCGTGAATATAATATTAGTTTTAACAACTGTTTTAAACCATTTACATAAGAATAAATATCGGTCCTACAAATTTAGCACATCGCAAAAACTTTTACTCGGATATTACATTATGAAATTTTGTGAATTAATGATTAATAAATATCACGAACAGAATTATTGATTATTGACCTCTAAAATTCCTTTTCATTCCGTTTTTTTTCTGTTTTCATATTGTTTACGAGTTCTGTCACTGAAATTTATAGTTTACATTATCAATATAAAAAGAAGCATGAATAGATTCTAGTTATTAAATGAGTACTGTTTATTATTTCCTTTTCGCTAATAATGAATGTAATGTTGGATTTAATATTACTTACGAACTTCATAAATTGTACTTATACGTTATAATAACTCGCTTAGACAATTGATTATTAATCTGTTATTCATACCATCAATAGCGATATAAGAATGATCTCTAGCGATAAAGAGAATATCATTTTATTGCTTTAACAATTTTTTTTCTGTTACCCTTTTTTATATACTTATACTCTTTTGTTAAAACGTTCATCTAGCACTTGCCCGAATGCCGGCATTACTTCTATATATGTATTCCGTATTTGAGGAAATATCACTTAGGCAATCTGTAATTTTCCCCACATCAACTATAAACCGCTGGGATTCAAAACATTTAACTCTACGATCCAGGTCATCCCAAATCAATTCAGTGGAGATAGTTCTCTCGTCTCGTTTTGGTCCCTATGAAAACATCTGCATAGTTGTGAGGAGCGTTTTAGGTCGCCAAGTCCTATTTCCATTTAACCAAATTATCACAAGCCAGTGCACGATTCGAATATGTCAAAATATTTCTCTTTGGCTAACTTTCCCTTTAATTTGATTAACCAGTGGTGGCGGCGTTCGAGTCGTACTGCACCCAACCAAATTGATGATGATAGTCTCGATTCAAACGAATGTTTTTATATACTCGAGAACACATTGTATAAAAACGGTGGTGACGTTTCGAAAGTGAGTAATAATCGACTGAAAGTTTCGACGCCAACAAAAACATTCATACTCCAAAAAATCTAACGCTGTTTACAGATCGAATTCACGAATAATTAACTGTAATTGCAATTTTCTGAAATTCCACTTGATTAGTTAGTTTTAAATTTTGCTGATTCCCACTAATATTAAGAAGTTTATTGGTCTGATGCATAGACAAGGACAAAGGATAAACAATTTTTTCAAGGTAAAATGGTTTATTATATAGTTTACTATTACCTGCTTAATATGTTTATTTATATCCGGTAATAAATATAAAATGTTCATAAAATTTAACATAAAAGATATCGTTTAAATATTACATGTTCGATTTCAATTTCCTGCAATACATTTATACATCAACAACTATTTTAAATTAACGAAAGCATCATAACGTACAAAAAAAACAACAGCTATAAGTGCGGCAACAGTATGTATCAAAATGCCTTCTTCCAAGTCGATGTACCATCTTTAACAAATTAAATATGAATCTAGGCTCGACAAATCTTCGATTGTTTATACAACCGGAACTACAATACACTAAAATATGAATTAAAAATTATTTGTAAACGATTCTGAATGATGCATCTCTATGTATACAGTACTTGTAGTGTTGGTTGCATAAATAATCGAACATTTGTGGAGCTAAGATTCGCATATAATTTGTTAAAGATGGTACGTTCGCGCAGGTTGAACCGCTATCTAAATGTTTTATCCTTACCTACGATCTGACGACAACAATTTTAAATGCACAAATATCTTCAAGATTCCTCAAGATTTACGAATTGTATTGTCTACTGAACCCAACAAGCAAATCCTCATACATATAAAAATTACATTCACTTTTCTACCACAATTCCCAATGTCTTTCAGAAAAAGCCGCTATTACTAGTATAAAAACTTTCACTAATGTTAGGAAATACAACAGTGTACCGCAATATATATATATATTGTTCTACGAGCCTTTAAGGCACATGACTTAATTTGAGTTCTGCTTTGTGGTCACTTTTCTGTTCTATATCCCCAAAGCCCATAAGTCTGCTAAAGCTAAAGAATTATTAGAAGCAAATAGTGGTTTAGGTAAGAAATTTCTTCCTTATGAAAAAATATAGCTTTGACTTGAACATAATCGATATCAGTCGCACATTGGCGACCCCGTTGCGATTGGAAACTGTTTTGATAACGGTTCCTAAGAAATATTTATATAATAAATAGGAAAGTAATAAATATTTAATTGCTATGTCTGCCATGTACAAAACTTATATCGAGTATGGAAAGTTAGTGTAGTGAAATAGGATAACCGCCATCTTCACGGAAATTTCTGTACTCGTAGAATATGTTTAACGTATTTTTTACTATCGGGCAGAAAACTTTGCTATTATATATTTAGAACATCATAACGTGATGATTTAAGTAACACAATTTTGAAGTAAATCTACTACTAGTTTGTCTGTAACTGTATCAACTTGTATGAAATAAATAATTTTTTTAAGAAAATAGTACTTGATATATATCCAAACAAATACTTTTTTTGTGTTATGCTAATTTAATTGAATAAAAGATATTTTGAAGAAATAGTTTGATCACTTCAAAAAAAGCAGTAATATTAATCTGAAGTTACTATATCTAATTCAAATAAAGTTTATTGACGTGAAGCACAGTATATATTTTGTAAATCCATGTTTATTTCATAATCATCCTATAACGTAAATGAAACAATGTACATACTAGTAAAATAAATTCAAAATAAAATTTTACTAACTTTAAATGTAACAGAACATTAATAATATAATTTTTAATTTATTGCTTTCCGTCTGTTACCACTTCTACCTCGCCTGTGCCCTAATCCCGCTATGAGATTGAACTATCCTCAGCTTATGCTTGCAGCAATACAAATGATGCGTGTCTTGGTAAATTACTTCTCAATTTTTAGTATTTAAGGTAGTGCAGATTTAGCATTATAAAGTGCATATTTTTGAACATTAAAATTTTACCCAATACACTAGCCAAAACTACACGCCAGAATTTCTTACTGCGTGCCGATTTTTAACTTGCCAAACATCGCTTTGACAGGAGACCAACGAATTACTTCCTATCCGAGAAGAAGACATACTTTGACTTTTATCGACAATCAAAAATCAACCGTCTCGACCTTATTATCCATGTACTTCCTAATATAGTACTGGAAGCAGTCTTCGAAAACAGCAAGATAAAAACACAAACAATAATAAATCGATGAAAGCAAAATTAGTAGCATTCATTTAATAACCAAGTCAAAAAAAAAACCGAAAATATTTAGTAAAGTGAAATACACGGAAAGGTTATGTAGGTTAAAAATGAGTAATAAAACAAAATAACACACAAAAAGCACACTAAACGACGAGTCATCGCGAAGAAAACTTCGACCTCGCCGCTGAAGATGTTCACTGCAGTTATGAACGAAACGTACCGAAGTAATTCCGCAAGGCCACGGCTCAACAGCCCGGAAAAAAACTTTTTACAGTAGATTCCGGCTGTGAAAGTATAGGCTATATTTTGAAAATGAACAAAAACGTGGTATATGCTCCACCCACTCCTGTACAATGTGCGCAGAATGACTCACCACCGTCACGAGATTTTTGTGAAGCTGTATACATATTTTAAATTTAAAATGTTTGAAATAATGAATAAAAAGCCATTACCCCACTTCAAATTAATGTGTTACCGACTAAAGAATGCTTAATTTTATATTATATCTTTATTTAGTCCTATGATAATGTATTTTGTGCTTATTTTTTTTTGTTTCAACATAGATACATATTTATATAAAGTACCTAAGGACAAATATAAATTACAAAATATAAACAAAGCAAACATCTAAATTAACAACACAATACAATAACATCGGAAAACATATAAATAATGATATAAATCAAATTAAAAGTACCTCTCATACTAATAACTAAAATAAAACAAACCACCAAGCAAGTAACTGTTTCCCGGTGTAACATATAGTATAGCTATCTGAAAGTTTGGATAAGGATTTATCTCAGCGTTCAAACTGGAAATCATTTAAATCCGAATCTAACATCCGAAACTTGGGTTCGAATCGGTTATCCAACCGCTCGGATTCGAAACCACTGTACGGAACCTCAAATCCAATTGCAATAGTCAGCAGATCTATCGCATCCCTAAAGCGAAGCAATAGCGGATACTGGATGCGGATCCTAGCAATCGGATATCTGAATAGTTTTGGATTCGGATAACCGAAGCTCAATTTTATCGGTTAACTACGGCACCAATTAAAATATCCTGTTTTGTTATATCGTATATCGCAGATCAAATAAATTTTATCGTTTATACAACAATTTTGGTATTATAAACAGCTATTCAATATTTATAAAGATATTTTAGGAGGTGTATATTAAACGATACACAATGTTGCTTGAGATATATTCTGCTAATTAAAATAAATAAGTACATATACATCAATAATTCTAAATTTCAAATAAAACACATGCAGAATGTATTTTTTTATTAATGCAACCCTCCGAGCGTAATTAACAGCCGTCTGGGGATAAAGTAAGCAGATTGTTGTGTTAAACGAGAGGTAGTACGGAATTATCTAACCAAGCGCTTATGTGCGTTTCACTTACCTGAACAGGTAACAATCTCAGCTGTTGCTCTAAATATTAAGTGAAAACAAAGAGTAGATATCTGCACACATAATTTAGGTTACAATGCACTTTATCATCACCATTCTACTTCGTAATGAGCCATTGCACTTTTTTCTTTAACTTTTGTAGAAATATTTGTATCAGGTAAACGTATACATACAGAACATTTAACGATATTAACGAGTTTTAAAGATATTAATATTTTAAAATTCGCGGTACATCATAAGTACTTATAAACTAATCGATATAAATGTTGCAAGATATAGCCATTTTCTTTTGTAAAATTGAATGATTTTCTTTTCTTCTTTCTCTAACAATAAATCAACCAACAAATTAGATTGAATGACTTGATATCCAAAAAAGTTATTTCGAAAAGGATGTTCAGAATTTAATTTTGAGAGGCGTGCGTAAATTTTCGTAAACCAATTGATTTCAAATAAATTACATATTCCATTTTTGTCGCTCTTGCAATTAGTAAGCCAACCGAAGTAAAATCTCTGGATTTGGTTAATACTTAAACTTTGTCTTACAAATATTTTTATTGTAAACTACGTAATAAACATTACTGAAAATTATATTTTCCTGCTTTTTACAATAAATCAGAAACCCTTAGGCTAAATAATTAACTAGTCTTATCGAAAATGTTTAAAAGGTTTCTGAAATTAAAAAATAACGAGCACTAATAACAGAAAGTGAGATATATTCATATTCTATATCCCACTTACTGTTTATTATTATTCGTTATTTTTTTATTTATTAAATTAAGGAAATATTTAAATTTAAGTTAAATTAGTGCTACACTGTTGAAAATTTTAACACCTTTTTGACTAATTTAATAGTCAGGAGAGGTCCACACTCTTTTCGTGTTATTTTGTCGAGAACTATAGAAGTTTAAATTTGACGAGCAAAGATAGTCAAGTATTGTCTATTTCTAAGGGGTTATTTTGTCCAATTGACACGTGGAATTATAAAATACTTCTAGTCACATTTTGTTTGATCTAGACTAGACAAATTTATTAGCTGTTTTAACTAAATGAATGCGATCTATGGGTGTTTAACACCATTTTTAAACACAACGTCTTTTTAATATGCAACTCCTATTCTTAGTGCCTATAATATTCTCTCTTTAAGACGTTTTCTCAATTATAAATATATGCAAAACCACTCATTCACATGTTTTTGGTTTCAACTAAACGTACCAATTTTTAAAATGATTTTTTGAGAACCATTATAAATTAAGTGAATGTTTATGCTATTTGATTCAAGTCTAAACTAATGCGTAAATAGATGTTCCCAATACATCTTAAGATGTTTGAAATTTTTTATGCCCACTGGAATTAACGTTTAAAACACGAGGTTACATTTTGCAAGGTCAGTCACATTTGGTGGTTTGTTTGGATATGTTAATACGGAGAATCAAACACGAAAACAGATACACGTTCAATGCAGGTGGTGCGTATAATGCAATACTGTATTAGAATAGGTGGGGTTCTATATTTCTATCCGAGGGAAAAAATTCTGATTGGTTGACCGCTTCTGAATGTCTAGAAAAATAGTCAATCCTCATATTTGAACAAAGAATTCACACGAAATTCTAGTCATTTCTGTTCTATTAAATACGCGTAGTCAACTCGTCTGGCAAAGTTTGGAAAAATCAACACTAAAATATTTGACTAGCGCAAAATTAACGCCAACACTGTAATATTTTCAACAGTGTATATAAAGGAATTTTTACATTTACTTAGGGCACGACAATAGAAAATATTAGGTTTAACACAGCTGTTATTTAAAATAGTGCATTTTAAGTAAACCCTGAAATGCTTTAATATTTAGAATGAAATAGAAGAACTATATTGTGTATGAAGTCATATTTTGATCAAGCAAAATAATATTTGCATTTACTTATGATCTAGAATTATTTATTTACTCTAGAACTAGTTTCAACTGAAAGTCATCTTTCGCTAGAATAGTCTTAATATGAAGATATAAAGATATGTGTATTTTCAATGAAAATACGTTAACAAAGACAATATTACGATGCGAATGTTTATTATTTACGGAAATACTGCTTACTATAAGTAGTAAGCAGTATTTCCGGAAAAAACGGGAAGGTGAGGTAAGCCTCACCTTCTGTTTTTTTTTTTTTTTTTTTTAGCAAGACGAATTGAATAAAAATGTTAACTAAACTGTACATTGAATCGTTCAAAGCTTCAGAAAACAGCATATAAAATAGCAGACGGCTACACAAGGAAGTTGCGTGCGCTAGGCTATTTTATGCCATCAGTAATTAAAAAACGTCATAAGGTAGTATGTTTTAACAGCTATATAGTAAAATTCCGTATTCTTACTTCTATTATTGATAAGCTTTTGTTTACTGAGAAAAATGAGAAAAAATCACCGAATCACTAGATTATTATGACTAGTTAGATTTAGCAAAGAAACCGAAAAAACAATGTTTCTTATCACATACAAAAAGCACTGCGCACGAACGAAATGATGAAAACTTTGCAAAGGTGTATGATTCAGGTCCCACAGCACTGTTTTTCATAGCATCGAACAAGTCGGTAAGGAAAACATCAAACGTTGAGAATTGGCACTAATTACGTAATTACAACAATCCGCTGCTTTTACTACAGAAGTCGAGTTTTCAACAGTGCTGATACTCAAGAATATAATAAGTGAAAAAACGGAAACACAATTGAGATGTTGGACATATAACAACATAACAAGAGAGAACAAAAGAACAGCTTTGTTTGTGCACCGAAATATCTAGAAAAAAAACACACAAATATTGCAAACAGTATGATCTAGTTCCAATTTATATATTCTTGCAAATCTTCGTAAATTTTATGAGTGACGTTATTTTGGCAGTCTTAAATTGAATACCTTATCAGTTAAATTTACACAAATGGAATTCTTTAAGATGACACACATAGCAATAATCTCTTCGCATTATTTCTACGAACAGCAATAAGATTTATAAACCTATATCCTACCTAAATAGCCTGCGCTGTTTTCTTTATCATAGGTTGCGTGACCTATAGCGAAGGAGTTTCTGTTTTCCGTATCCTTGGGTGCGCCGATTACGTCAATATTTATTCTAAAGTTCCTTCTACTGAAGATGAAAAAGTTCTATATCGTGAATATCCCCACTTCAATTAACATTAAATTATATATATTAAGTTCAGGCTAAATATTATGAAATGATTCGCAAATAGATATTTGTGTTGGCCCTCACCTTCTCTCGTGTTTCATTAAACTAACAGAAATAAATTAATATCTATATCCAGATTCAAAAGTTTTGAACTCCGTATCAGAACATTTTAGAAGTATACCGCTATACTTTAATTATTTTAATTCGCTGATGTATGAGGTGAAACATTCTGTTGAATTAGGTGCTATTAACTTATATTAATTAAGACTGCAGCACCCATCAAAAATCTTATTCTTTTAATCATGGTAAATTTATCGTATCTTAACATAAGCTATAATTTTACTTATGGGTAGTGAAATCCAAAGGGTTACTAAATCTTGAAGAAGTTACTTTCTATGCGCTTGATGCTCACCTTAAATCAAAATCAAATCGTTCAAATTGTGAAGTGAAGATATTTTTTACATATACCACGGCAATGAAGAAATAGTTCTTAACATTTTCTGTTGATTAGTGCTTGAACCACAGAACGTTTGAAAGAGTTTTTATACTTTACACATTTTAATGCTTTTGGAATTGTTCCAGCTTGTGCCACACAGATATCACCGTTTATTTGAAAGTGATAGTATTTGCAACATGGAAGAATATACATTTATAGCGATGTAGGTTTTAATATGTCTGAAGTCTGACGCTGCGAAAAATTACCTAAATATATACATACAACCGGCCTTTATTGAATTATTTAATTAAATGCAGAAATTTTAATGTGTTTGTATAGCCTAGTTACGTTCACCATAATTAATTGAATTACAGCAAACTACCAACCCTTACGCAAATATTACATATTACCTGTAATACGTAATGTAATTGTAAGTTTCCATCAGTAGTAAAAGTTTTTTTTATGTAAAGCTGTGATGTCATCCACATAGATATTCTTTACATTAAAGATAAAAAATCGAAAAAGTATTAAGTGTTTCTTTCCGACTCCAATACCATTTTAAAATGAACAAACGTCTTTCTTCGATTTCAAAGTTTGACTCTTTCTATTAGTGAATGTTAATTTTTAGTTTAAATTTTCAAAACAGCTCTGTTTTAAATGGATTTGCACATATAAAACTGACCCGCATTTATTCCTCATAACTCTAACATAAAGATTCAACTCAAAGGAAACATATTTGCATGTAAATAAGCATGTAAAAAAACCGCATGTAAAAAAACCACATGTAAATATATTTACTTTTTAGAGGAAGGTAGCAGTATATGTTTAAGTAATAGGTCTGAAACAATTGTCCCAAATTAATAAAATCTCATGTAGCGCGGGGTGATCGGAGTTTTATGTGTCCATATACTCATTGTTAGGTGATTCTCGGTGAAATAGACACTGCTTTCTTTCTGCTGATACTAAGCAGAATGCTCCTATAGTGCAAGTGAGGACGATGAATGCATTGGAATGGGATACTAGAATAATTTTAACACTTGCCGTCTAATAAGAGGTACTACTAATGAAACAACTAACATGATATCCAAAGGCGAATTACTTTTGCACCATTATACAACTAGACTCACACTATTGTAGCCGCAAAACTATGATTCATAAATACTAGTTTGTTGTTTTTAATAACTTTTATTAAAATACTTATAGTATTATCTATTCGACATGCCAAACTAGTGTTGGGAACGAAACTTTCATTATCATTCACGGTAGATCCTCCGTTTCATAATACAACTTCAAGCAACTTTCATTAATTGCAATGAGGCCTTTTGCATATAGTAGATCTTTCACATTGCCTTCATGAGAATAAACGGGTAGCAATGTGCTTATATGTACAATTTACTACTTATTTAATTATTTGCCTAAATATTAAACTGTAATTTATTATAAAAGTGACGCCGTGGACCTGACCTGCTTGTTTCTGCCATTCACGAAATGTACGCGTTCATGTCGTGAAAACAACCTTAATTCCCTTCCTAGTTTCATTCGTTCTCCGGCTTAATATTGCAATTATTACTATTACTAACATACCTACACAATCTAATGAAACTCGCGTTCATCCCAACGCTATACCAAACCCACGATAATGTATGTGTAGCTATATATTCCACAAATATTTAAATACTCTACACTATCAATTAAAACACCATAATAATCAACAAAGCAATTTTTAATATCGCTCCTGTATGTATTACCTTAAGCTTCCGAAATCCACAGCGTAAGCCGAGATTAAATATTCAAAATTTCCACTTTTATAACGAACAACTGTGCGTTTCAGTGAACAATATTTGATGTGCGCATCAGCATCATAAATAATAAAGGGGAGGGAAAAAATACCGTTCTTGTTGAGCCAGAGAGCTGTTGTAATCCAAAACAATCAAGATTGTCTTCTGCAATGGGATATTTCCAACTCATAATCAGAGCTCTTTAGTAGTTTAATAATTCACTGTAGTTGTTTCTTTAAGAAGTTTGTTTTGATCACTTTGTATTACTTGTTAGTAACACTAACTAAAACGTCGACAAATGAATGAAATTCGTCAATAAATATGTACGTGTGTAACTTCGATACCCTTTAAAATTTTAAGAACTGCCAAAAGTTACTACTTTTATTTCATCCTCGCAGATTCCTGTAAATTTAAAGAAATTTGCAGAACCATGGACCGCGGAAATAGTTTACTTTCTGACGATTAAACGAATAGACGATTCAACAGAAATTTTCTCATTTCCCTGTAGCCTTTTCCTTAATTCCTTAATAAACTCCCAGGCAAACATTCTAAGTGGAAAAATATCAATATCAATTAGATGTATTAGCGACTGTAAAACTATTCACAAGAAGTGTGCAGATTTTTGCAAAGCAGTGATCCTATTTTTATGTGAAATTCTTCTAAACAGTAGCCGTTGTAACAAACGTAACATATTCTATTCACCAGGTAAAACATTTTTTTTTATTATTTTTCGTTCGACCTTTGGTCCTTTAATAGCGCTGCAGACTTATTGTGCTGCGTATTTCATACAACTAATTCTAAAATGGTGGTTCCAACTACTATTTTATACAAGACCTTCACCAAATGCGAACAGTAGGCTGCTGGATCCCCTCTCAGTTCCCCAAGTAAACCTTACTTTCTGCGTCCCAATGCTTCACAATCACATAGTAATCTGTTTCTGGTTTTCCGGTTTTCTCCGACAGAGTCTGCAAAGTCGCTGTTATACAGCCTACTTTGAGCAGATGATCAATGCATGTCCTGTCGCCTGTGATAATGCCGACCTGCTTCCTGCTGGTCTATAGCAGTTCTCTAGCTCGCTTTCCGCATGAGTTCTCTATAATGGTTTTACCAAGTACGTCCTCTGAGGTGTTCCTCCAGTATTCATGTTGTTTTGCCTGAAACTAACCTCCTATAAATCGGCCACTACGTGAAAACCCGTATGCGTATCACGGGCAAATCTACAGAGACAGCGTTACATCACCTGGTACAGAGGGCTGAGAATCATCTGCAAACCAAGAAAATGCTTTTATGCATATTCTTCGACTTAAAGGGAGCATTCAACAACACTTTCGCAGCATCAATCTCCAAAGCATCGAGGAATAAAGAGGTCGATGACACAAGCTGCAGGTGGATAGACTGCATGCTTAAAGGACGATTAGTTTACGGAACTATCATGAGAGAGACATTGATGACGCAGGTCGAAAAAGCATACAAGTAGGGTGGAGTTTCGTCCACTTTGCTGTGGAATCTGATCATGGACGAATTATTAGTAAAGCTGGACGATGAATAACATAAAACTAAAATTGAACACCGTACTGCGAGACAAAATGCAGAACGCTCTACAAGTTGTACAAGCACAAGCCAAAACGACCACAATAGCATTCATTCAAGAAAACCAAAAAGCGGATAAATTAGTAAGAAAGGGCTTCATATACAGATCCAGAACCAGTTCTAGGAGCCTCCAGAAAAACACACCATGAGACCAGGTAAGGAATTGGATCAAAGTGAACCACAAAGAACACTTTATTTATGAGAAGCTAAATTATTATATTATATTATTAACTCCACTTAGATAGATACTACACGGGGCTACCTATTCTAAGTACTGTATGGATTCCATAATTACTGAAACGATTTCCCTGTGTCGTGGAACTATAAACTAACCCTTGTTTCCCTAAAAATGTAACGTTACCCATAAGTTTCTCAGTGCACCTCCCATTTAAACCTATCCTGCCAATTGTTGTCAACGCATTTTTAACTACGCTGGTCGAAATTAACCCATACCTAATTATCGTACTATCCCCCCTAGGTACTTCTTCTTTCACCAATTGATCTGCCTTCTTATTACCGATTGTACCCACGTGAAGAAACACTGGAATAATACGACCAAGTAAATTTGTGGTAAGACTTTTATTAACGAATTATCAAAAAAGGAAACTAAATGTAACAACTACTGCAGCTCAGTAGGAATCATCTTCGCGCCGTAACAGATGTCTTAACAGGACACTGTAAACTCAAAGGACACTTACAGATAATTGAGTAACATGAGAGATATCCACTACAGACCGTGCAATAGGATGACAGAAAACATTTACCAACATTCTGTGTGAATGCCAGGCTCTGGGCGCAAAAAGACAAGCAGTTTCTAGCAAGCCAAAAATGAAGCTAGAGGATTACTTCGATAAACCAACCAGCGTCTTGTACAGACTAGTGCAGGGTACTAGAATACTGGAATGACTGGTATAATTCAATGGGTAAAAAGATGAGAGAATAAATACGAAAAGCCAAAAGGCTGCAGTGTTTCCGAAGACTCTATATCAGACGGCTCCCACAATAAAAAAAAGGCTGGCTAATTCGGCAATCTTTACTCTTTCATGTACCTACTGGTGTAAATCTCTTTATTTAACTAGTTATTTGTTGGTGAAGGCCGGCACTACGGCTAAGAAGGAAGGGTGCATCATTGGCAATCTTGCGAGTCAAGCAGCAATATGCGGTACCGGTTGTTGGTTGGGTAACCACTCGGGCAACACCTGTCAGCAGCTCGGTGTTTTCCGGCACCCTAAGCGGCGCCTTGAAGGCCTGTAGTGCTGAGTTATTATTCTTATTTGTTGGTGAAAGACCTCCTTTACTACACTATCCTCGAAATAGGCTATAGCTGTGCATTGTAGAGAGAATATGTTTTTATCATTCCATATTTTAATTTAAATACATAACCATTAAGAGCAAAATTGTCTATTACACCTTGCCTATTACACGTTTATGTAGAGATATTTTCGTTAGATTGTGCTTCAGATACTATTCTATTAGATGAATTGTTATATTAGAGAACTGCTTTTTGGAGATTATTTTCGATTTTTTTGTAGATCCCTATAATCCCCTAACACAATTTATTGTATCAAATTACCTACTACCATTCATAAACTTTCATTTTAATTGTTTTTCATCGTATTTTAATTAGGGCCTTAAAAATTGTAATTTATATTTTGGGTTAACTGTGAATAGGAATATCCCTCTTGGATAATGAAGAATATATAACTGCGACTTCCTTGGCTGTACACTGCTCATATTTTTGAGAAGTCTGTCGCGCACGCCTCGGTTTTCGCCAGACGTAAAATTAGAAATTATTTGCCGGTGGGCAAACAGAGTTTCTTTCGTCACAACCTATAATTTCCGTTGCGTGCGAGCAGGGATATCTAAAAAGCAATCTATTTAAGCTTCTTGGAAATCGAATTGATTGCCCGTTTGTACTTTAATGAATAATATTTTTTTTACATCTAGATCGAACGCAAGGCTTGACTGCGCATTCGTGTTTTTCTTTAGCGGTACAAAGCTATAAAACGTTTTCCAACATACACTCATTCAAACTGGATTGTCAAAAGTAGTACGCGTTTACATACTTTTATCTCAGAAAAGTGTTAGCAAACAACCGTATAAGTTGTTCAAGAGTTTATTAAGTCAAAGTTAATTTCTGTTGACATTTCTTCGTCGCGATACAAACTTTACTTTACTTTCAAGGAACCCTTTCTATAAATCTATCAAAACAACAGACAAAATGAGAAGATCATAGCGCAAGTAAGGCAGCAACATGCTCGTTTCATAAAGCGATATTCACATATGCGAAAGAGAATTCGTTAACATCTCCGAGGCAGTCAGCGCTAGCGGCAAAAATTAAAGAGATCAAAGGAAAATGTATCTAAATGAACGACTGATATTAACGACATGAAAAAAATAATTTTTATTTTCACGCTACTATTTACCTAGAAAGGCTTTTTGTGAGGTAGTTCAGAGACGAACAATTATTTGTAATTATCTAATAACCCGGCTGATGGTCTAGTGGCTTGCGAGCTTGACTATCAGTCGCGGGGTCCTCGGTTCGAGCCCGACGGACTGCTCTCAGAGTGAGGTTTTCGTGGTTTTCCTCACTCCTTGGCGAATGCTGAGAGATGAACATCTTAAGTCGCTCCACGGGCGCAGGCATAATAATAACTCATGGCCGCCGATGCCCCCTGTAATTGGCGAAAGCTGTTGGGGGATGCTAAGGCATGGATTATTATTATTATTATTAAGTTATGCATACTACCTAGGCGTATCAAATTGTACCTTATAACCAAATAATAGTCTGTTCAGGAATTTCCAGGCAACACTGTTATCATTAAAGTAAAAAAATTGGCTAAATTATGAAACGTTGATTGATTTTAGTGTTAATTGGCATACAATTAAGAAAAAAAAATAATTTAATATATTTTTTTAGTTCAGCAACCTATATATTTTTCAAATTATTAAAGAAAACATGATTTGCCATATGAAAATCTTAAATCCGTAAAGTAATTAATAAAAAGATTACGGCTAAGGATTTTAATTTAAAATGAGCATGCAATCCTTCTGAAAAAGACCGCAGCATGTTAAGGTAGATATGGGCTTTTTCTCAATTTGCAAATCTTGCCATCCTAGTTTGTAATACTTATCTGGAATGCGTAGAAAACTCAAATTCTGTAATCTCACAAGGGTGGCTAATGATAAAAATTTGTGCAAGCTCGGTCAAAAATATATTTATTCCATGTGCAAAGTTTCGTCGACTACAATTCGTTTTTGTTAAGCTATAAAGCAAAATTTATTTATAAATTAGTATTGATAAAAAAGAAGAGTAAAATTATTATTAGAATAAATTTAAGATCCGACTATGTAATACAAAAAAAAAAACCAATTAATACACATAATACTGGGTTGATTTAATAATCAAATGAAATTAATATAGACAAATCAGTTAATAACAAAACTGTTAGTATTCAAATAATATGGCACTATGGCACATACCGTTATCTTGTCTGTTGTTATACATAGGCATAAATAGAAAATCTACCCATTTTTTATATATCTATACTGTTATCTATAAAGCTCGGGCAAGAAATTTTTCTTTAAAGGAACACGATAGATATTATATTAACAAAACATTTAATTAACATTAACAAATTAATAAACTTACAGAAAATTATAGTCAATCTAACAAGAAAAGCATGATGGAGGCAATCATTTTGTTTTTTACTTCTATTTTATTCATTTAGCAAACCCAACAAATTCTGTTATCCTGTTTCACAACACTAACGACGTATATTTAAAATAAAAAATAAATAAAAAAATACATGGAAGACGCGGCCATAAAATATTTATCTGTTTACGAGATAAATATCTTATATGATCTATAGCAAATCGCACCGCACCGCGGTGAGTTTTGCGAGTCAATTCCAATGCGGGGGACAAGTGGCAGAAAGCCGGAAGTAGTAACGACTACTGCAATCTAATTTAACAAATCATTACATGTTTGTATAGGAAACTGATTTAAAACAAAGTAATAATATACCTTAAGCTTGCTTTAACAAAGTACGGTAAGGTCAACTAAAGTCAGTGTAATGATTTGAGTCTACAAAATATTTGGTACCATTAAATTAATATACCTAATACCACCAAGCAGGTAATTATTTAGTGTAAACAAATGTTTAATTTGAAATAAATAGTTAGCTTAATTGATACAAATATGTAGGCCCTTTACATTCAATTTTCAATTGATTTAACAATTTCTCTTTCTTTGTATACCCTACGAATGCTTTTAACATATTTCGATGTATAACGAGACGATTTAATTATATGTGATCGGGAGCCATTTTTTTTTTTATTTAAAAGAAGAGGTCCAAATAACTTGAAGATACAGAGGTTTTGTTTATGAGAGTAGTATGCTCAGAAAAAAAAAAAAAAATATATATATATATATATATATATATATATATATATATATATATATATATATATATATATATTTTAAAAAATGTTGACCTAATATCACAACTGTTTCAACCAAACGCTAACGATTTTTGCGGTCGATGGCTGTCCTCGTTCGCGCTTTGTTTCTAACTTCAATGTGTAAAAGTTTGACGTGATGTTAGATATATTAAAATTCATATACTTGGAGAATTCAGATACAGGTTGCAAACGATTGTGGATTGGTTTAAAATTGAAATGAAGTTTCTTCGAATTGTCCAAAAATATTCAGTGACCATAATATCGTCATCAAAATGTCATCGACCATTAGCAAATTCTGACCAGTAGCCATTTCAATTCAAGCGTGTGGTGGTTTGTATTAAATGATATATTTTAATCAAACCTGTAGGAAATAATAGTGTTAAACTTACCTGAGCATCTTTAAATACTGTCGGCACTCACGGTGCTAACAAAACCACTATTTGATGTGGAAATTTAATATATGTATGTACGGTTTATTGCCTGTTACTATGACTGAACAAATGCTAATTCTTAACTTAACTCAACTCTATAACTTAATTTGTCGCGCTATTTGCTCTTCTTTTGGCCAAGTGGAGTACTGCTGGCCTCATTATTTTTATTTTTTTATATATTTTTAATAATTTTATGTTTAATGACGAAACAGAAAAGAAATTATAACTAAACATATTGGGATAAAACATATTTTTTTAAATTCGCTATTTTGGGACTATCGTGGATTCTATCATGATCGCACGCGGCTCAGTAGCTTCAAGTTTAATTCGACTTAAATTTGCTAAAACAATTACTTTCAAAGTTGTAGAATAACTCCTGAAAATTTTGTCTCTAGGTCCTACAAACATAATTGATATAATTCACTTTTCAATACAATTTAAGTACGTTTAAAAACTGTAAAGACTTCATTCTTACTTTTATTAAGTTATAGTTTTATAACTACAGTTTCTAAGTTCTTCTTAATTCATAACAGAAGTTGGATTCCATCCAGAGGTATATCTTGCTGCCCAAAAAAGACGTCTAGCGGTTTTTAGTGGCACTTCTTATGAGTTATATAGTTTTCTGACAGTTTTAAAACCTATTAATATTGAAAATTGATTTATAAATAAAATTATCGAAAATACATAGAAAAATAAAAGTAATCGGGCCAGCAAAACCTCACTTAGTCAACAGCAAGTGGCTTTAGCGATTACTCAGTATTATATTGTGGCATGCTGTTACAGCTTTTGCGCATGTGCACCCGCTTCTCGCCTTATGCGTAGGCAACCCCCTTCTCGCCTTCAAAGCGGGTTGCTCAAGGAGGCTGATTTATCTTGTGATGTGAGAGTTTTTTGTTATTATTGATGAATTATTATTTTTGACATTTAAAACGTGTTTGTAAAAGTTACTCAATATAATTTCTATTTGATTGAGCCTATTATTCTAAAACAAGAAGAAAGGTAATACGAATGCATAAAGTTCGTAGAACATAAATTTTGGTCCTTCGAGCCGGATACCAGTACAGAGCATCAAGCGATACAAGAAAATAACCTTAATTTTGTACAACGTGGAGCCGAGACGACGCCATTTTAAATACGACGGTCAGTGCGATCCTTTTGTTCCAACATTAACCCATTCCTTATTCCTTCATTCACTCGATTTATTGCAAATCAATTACATACTCTCAAGCTATCATTTATACTCTTTGTGCATGCTATTTCTGCGTCACAATTGTTGGAAACTCTGTAAGAAATTGACTTAATTTACTTACACACATACCTATTATTTTTACGCATTTACGGAAGCTAAACCATGGCTGACGAACTCAGACAAAACAAAGCTAGACGGGCAAACATAAAAAGCCAATTAACTCGTTTCGAAAATTATTGCAATAAAGCACTGGTAGTAGAAAATCCTGACTTGGTTCAATTACAATCTAGATTAGATAAAATAGATCCATTACTTGACGAGTTTTACGTATTCAATCGCAAATAGAAATCTTATCGACAGAAGACGATATCGAACCGATATCGGATGATGTTGAGCGCGGTAACTTCGAGGATAATTTTCTTCAAAATTGCTAGTAATGTCAAACGCTTTATTTCTAATAGGCTTTCTCAATCTAATGGAAATTCCCAAACATTAAATTCAAATTCGAACATTCTGCATAACATTTCCGATATAAATCGCATAAAGTTGCCTACACTAAATTTACCGGCTTTTGACGGAGCATATAATGATTGGTTGTTTTTTAAAGACACATTCATGTCAGTCATACACAATAATGCCGAAATAAATAACATTCAGAAATTTCACTATTTAAGGCTTTCTCTAAAAGGACAAGCCGCCGAAGTAATAAATTCTTTAGAAATCTCCGAATCAAATTATGAAATCGCCTGGAGTTGCTTAATAGAAAGATATGAAAACAAACCGTTGCTAATATCTAATCATGTTAAAGCATTGTTTAATTTAACCTCTAACAATAAAGAATCTCACCTACATTTGAGACAATTGGTCGATGGAATGTCGCGGCACTTGCGTGCATTAAAAGTACTTGGCGAACCTATAGAACATTGGGATACACTCATAATACATTTAATTTCTACAAAATTAGACAATGTAACAAGACGTGAATGGGAAGCTAAGATTGCAACAAAACAAGCACAAACGTTTATTGAATTCGAGAAATTTCTAAAAGAAAAATGCCGCTTATTAGAAACCTTAGAAATCAATAAGCCAATTCAAAAGGATTTTAATGTCAGTTCTAATGCTCATTTTAAATCTAAAAATGTAAAAGCTTATACATCAACCAATAATCTCTCCTGTGTAATTTGCAATGAAAAACATAACGTATACAGTTGCAAAAAATTCGCTGCTCTCGACTCAAACGCTAGGTATGAAGAAGCAAAACGATTAAAGCTTTGCATAAATTGCTTGCGTAAAAATCATACTACTAAAGACTGCACTGCTAGCAAATGTCGAAAATGCGACAAAATGCATAATACTTTGTTGCATTTTGACAATAAGCGCTCTAATTTAAAACAGGATGCAACCCTAAATTTTGAAGTTAAGGCACAGCTTCCGGAAAGGGCAAAAACACCTGATTTTCAGAGTCCATCAAACTCTTTATGCTCTGCTAACGGAAGAACCTGTATTTTACTTTCCACAGCCATGATTAATATACGGGGATTCTGATGGTAACGTTCACACTTGTAGAGCACTTTTGGACAATGGCTCACAGAGCAACTTTATCACTAAACATTTATGCTCCAAACTCAATTTAAAAACTAAAAGAACAACCATGCTTGTCCACGGAATAAATCAAACTTCATCTGACGTAAATTCCTTGGTTCAAGTTGAATACAATCTCGCTTAAACGCTTTCACTACTTCATTGTCGTGTTTGGTTTTGGACAATATAACAGCCAGCGTGCCATGCTCATCTTTCGATGCACGACATTTAAACATTCCTCACAATATAATATTGGCCGATCCCAGTTTCAATGAAAGCTCATCCATTGATCTCCTTATTGGTGCAGGTACCTTCTGGGATCTATTATGCGCAGGACAAATTAAACTTGGTCGAAATTTGCCTACTTTACAGAAAACTCAGCTGGGATGGATTATTTCTGGCCCTCTGTATTATAACAATCACATTCATTCAAACACTAATTGCAATCTTTGTACGGAAAATCTAAATTTTAACCTTGAGAAATTCTGGAACCTCGAAGAATGTCCCAAAAATAAACCCTTATCTTCTGAAGAGCTTCTTTGTGAAGAGCACTTCAAAGAACATACATTCAGAAACAGCGATGGTCGCTTTGTAGTCACTTTACCTTTAAAATGCTCTGTATCCAAATTAGGTAACTCTAGAGAAACGGCAGAAAAAAGATTCTATGCCCTAGAACGTAAACTCTCAAAAAATCCTGAGATTAAACAGGAATATCATAATTTCATAAACGAATATATCCAACTTGGTCGCATGACTAAAGCTCCTGACCCTAATGCTGATGCTGGTTTCTTCCTTCCGCATCACTGTGTCTTAAAGGAATCTAGCACGACAACGAAGTTGCGTGTGGTCTTTGACGGTTCCGCAAAGACATCTTCTGGCTGTTCGCTTAATGACATATTGATGGTTGGTCCAACTGTTCAAAATGATTTGTTTTCTATTTTAATCAGATTCAGAAAGCACAACTTTGTATTATCCGGTGATATAGGCAAAATGTATAGACAGGTACTTGTGATAGAGCATCAACGGTCTTTACAAAGAATACTATGGAGAGAAAGCAACACAGAACCATTGTCAGTATTCGAACTCAACACTGTCACGTACGGGACTGCATCTGCTGCCTTTTTAGCCATTCGTTGTCTTTGGGAAATTGGTAACCAAATTCAAGATTCAAATCCTATTCTCAGTTCTATAATACACAATGACTTTTATGTTGATGATCTTTTAACTGGCGCTTCTACTCAGGAAGAAATATCTAATATAAAATTTATTTTAGCAGAAATCCTTTTATCTTATGGCTTTGAACTTAGAAAGTGGTCTTCAAATGCTCCAAATATGGATTACGTTCACGCATCCGAACCTGTCGTCGATATATGTCGTCATGAACAAACTAAAATTCTTGGCCTATTATGGAATCATTCTTCAGACAGTCTATCATATTCTATAAAGATTATTGATCAATCCAAACGAGTCACTAAAAGATCAATATTAAGTGCTATATCCCAAATCTTTGATCCGCTAGGTTTATTGGCCCCGGTCATCATAAACGCCAAGTTAATACTCCAAAGGTTATGGCAATTGCACGTTTCTTGGGATGAATCTATACCTCTCAACTTGCATACGCACTGGGTTTCCTTTAGGAACGAGCTTGAAAGTCTCAACACCATAACTATTCCTAGGAGAGCTGTTTGCCAAAATCCTATTGAATTAGAACTCCACGGCTTCGCCGACGCTTCTGAGTTGGCGTACGGAGCCTGCATATATCTCAGATCTACAGACCAGATGGGACACAGTCAAGCTCATTTGTTGTGCGCAAAAACTAGAGTGGCACCACTGAAGGTCGTAACAATCCCACGTCTGGAATTGTGCGCTGCAGTGTTGTTGACAGAATTGATGGATAAAATTAAATCTTCGTTACAACAAAAGCTCCATAACGTGATGTACTGGTCGGACTCTACTGTAACACTATCTTGGATAAATTCCTCTCCTCATCTCTGGAAGGTATTTGTTGCGCATCGTGTCGCACAGATACAAAGCTTGTCTAACTCGCGACAGTGGAAATATATAAATACTAAAGAGAATCCTGCTGATAGTCTATCTAGAGGTACTTCTGCAACAGATTTACTTGGTTCTGAGCTATGGTGGCATGGTCCTCCTTGGCTTTCTCAGCCTCATTCTTGTTGGCCTACGGAGGATCATGAAACACTGTCTCATTCTAATCTTCCCGAATTCAAACCTAAAGCGCTAACAGTAATCAGCTCAAATCAAACGTCATTTGACATTTTCCCTATGTTGAATAAATACTCGACACTACAGAAACTTCAACGTGTTTTTGGTTATGTTCTACGTTATATTAATAATCTTAAACCGAAAACCTCTAAGAGCAACGGCCCTCTAAAACCTGCCGAGCTAGAAGAGTCGTTAAAGGTATTGACTCGCATTGTACAAAATCAGTGCTTCGCTTTAGAGATATCCGAAATTAGAAAAACCTGTCAAGTTAGCTCAAAGAGTCGACTTCTACATCTAAATCCTTTTCTGGATAATTGCGGTATTTTGAGAGTCGGTGGTAGGCTCAAGAATTCAGACTTTGACTTTGAAAAGAAGCATCCTGCTTTGTTGCCAAAGGGTCATTGGTTTGTAATTCTCATCGCAAAGCACGAACATGAACGCCTTTTGCACGCAAATCCACAGCATCTTTTGGCATCAATCAGAGAACGGTACTGGCCATTATCGGGTCGCAACTTAGTGCGCAAGATAGTGCATGATTGTATTCGATGCACCAGATTCAACGCTAATGAATTACACTACTTAATGGGTGATCTTCCAAAAAGGATCGATTAACCCCTTCGCGTCCTTTTCTTGTCGTAGGCGTCGACTACGCAGGTCCTTTCTCAATGAAAGATCGTAAAACACGAAATTATAAAATAACCAAGTCATATATATGTCTTTTTGTATGTTTTTCTACAAAGGCTGTACATTTAGAGGCCGTGAGCGATTTGACTACTGAGTCATTTTTAGCCGCATTAAGGCGATTCGTCGCAAGACGCGGCAAATGCCAAAAAATATATTCCGACCGCGGCACTAATTTCGTAGGCGCTAACTCGCAACTAAAAGCATTTTTTAAATCTCATGAAAACCAGATTGTAACTGAACTTGGTCAGGAGGGTATAGCTTGGAAATTTATACCGCCGCGTTCTCCTCACTTTGGAGGATTATGGGAGGCTGCTGTAAAGGCCACAAAGTACCATTTGCGCCGCGTTCTTAGCAATACACCATTAACCTTTGAAGAATTTGCAACCATTTTGACGCAAGTTGAAGCATGCTTAAATTCTCGCCCTCTATATCCCATATCCAATGACCCAAACGATCCCGCTCCTTTGACCCCCGCACACTTCATCATAGGTGACACCTTGACTGGTGCACCTGATCAAGACTGGAGAATTACTGCAATAACTCCAATAAAGCGATTCCAACAAATTCAACAAATGCTACAGCATTTCTGGGCCCGTTGGACGAAGGAATACGTATGTCAGCTCCAAGCTCGTATGAAGTGGAAATCAAATCACAAGCAGTTGCTGAAACCCGATGTGTTAGTTCTCGTGAAGGAAGATGGCTTGCCTCCGCTAAAATGGCTTGTGGGACGAGTAATTGAAGTCTTTCCTGGTAGGGACGGCATAATTCGCACCGTAATGGTCAAAACTTCTAATGGAATATATAAGCGACCCGCTGTGAAGTTAGTCACTTTACCCGGCCATGATGAGGAACTATGACCTTGAAACCCTACAGGCTTTCAACGGGGGGAGTTATGTTACAGCTTTTGCGCATGTGCACCCGCTTCTCGCCTTATGCGTAGGCAACCCCCTTCTCGCCTTCAAAGCGGGTTGCTCAAGGAGGCTGATTTATCTTGTGATGTGAGAGTTTTTTGTTATTATTGATGAATTATTATTTTTGACATTTAAAACGTGTTTGTAAAAGTTACTCAATATAATTTCTATTTGATTGAGCCTATTATTCTAAAACAAGAAGAAAGGTAATACGAATGCATAAAGTTCGTAGAACACATGCAATTAACCGTATATCTAGCATTGACGGAAAAAAATTCTCTACAATTTTGTACTGCAGTTCCGAGATTTTCCCAAAAAAAAAAGTATTTGAGAGATTTTTAATTAAAAAAATAAATCCTCTGGAACTTTAGATAAAGGAATCAGCTCTATCTCTGGGAAATGTTTTTCTCATCACAAAGTTTCCCTAAACAAAATTTCATTGGGATTGGCTACATGAACATACGCCGGTTTTTCAAAAAATGATGGAAATACTCTAACAATATTTAGCATTATGTCAAATAAAACTTGATGCATTGATCCATAGAGCGAACAGAAACACTGTCCTGTTAGCGGATTCAAAAATCGCTAGTTTTTATTAGCCAAAAGGGCTGTTATCAAGACACTATTTGAAATTTAGAGTTTTTCAATTGATATTACTCTAACATATGAGAACTAAATGTTATATATTTTATTCATAGGTAACAGCACAACACAATAATTAAAATACTAACACACTTTTCTTATTGTTTATTGAGGTACCCAACTGTATATATTAAAGGGAATTGAATGTATTAAAAAAATAAATTGTATTTAGGAAAATAAAACCATTAATGTGCCATTACCACCTACTGAGGAGGTAAAAAAAATTACATTCTCAATGATTTTGACATTTTCGTACAATTGTATGGTTTGTTCTGATTTTCGGTAATTGAAACCTGCTGTGGTTATCGTACAAGGAATCTATGCAATTATCCGAAACTAAAACCTGCTCTAACTTTTTTATTGTTCATTTTAAGGATACGGTGTACTAAGACTCCTATATCAAAAGTTTAAAAGTATAGAGACAGAGTGTTAGGTTTAAAAAATATATTTAATTTCTAGGTGTCTCAAACATTCTTACTTCAATGTGTGCCTTACTTGCGTTTTAATACATGACCTGAAATTCTTGCTATGGATTGCTATAATATGAGTTGTGGTGTTTCCATCCTCTGTTAGATTGCTTAGATCCGAGGTTTCGTATTGTATTGTACAGTAGTGTGCGCACTGTACAATATGGAACAAACGCATAGGCAATTTATGTCCTAGAGTGAATACATTTCCATCGACAACTATGGAATTCGGCAATCGACAACCATTGTCTTTCTTAGGGCTACCCTTATGACGACAGTAGACACTGCCGAAACGTCGGATCTAAACAATCCAACAAACGATGGAAATAGCCCAAACACAAACTCATATTCTTGCATTTTAATAAGCACAAAAAACATTGACAATGATAAATTAGCCGGAATTATAATTTTAATAATAACAAAGTTAGCAATAGTGCACCAAAATCCCTAAACAGGCCGTATATAGTGTCATGGTATAAACATTTGATAAACACCTATACATCAAAATTAAATATTAGAATTTGAATAGTATATTTTCATTACAGATATTACCAGATCAAAGTTGGATCAAGTTTCAGTTCGAATGAACATTTTTACAGTGTTCTTATTTTATTTAAATTTAGTCTAATAATGGTTTATATGTGTTTGCAATCCAGTGCATTATGTCAACAAAAACAGGAAAAATTGCTGGAATTCGGTTCGGTCAAAAATTCACGTGTATGCCAGGTTGCATACTCTTTGTATAGTAATTAATTCTAAGATTGTAAATTTGACATAGTAATAAGTATTGAAATTTTTTAAATGTATTTTTCTCATGATCTAGAAACACCTACCTTTATCTTATAATGAATGTATGGTGATACCAGAATTTTGCAATAATTATTTATTTTCTCCAACGATGATTTTTCTGAGATATGTTTTTGTTCTGAGCCATTCTCCGTGATTAGAAGTACGAGAGACGAGAGCCCCATCCGATACCTGACCTAATCATACCCGACGCCTTGATGCCCACTGATTTGATCCCTTCAAAGGTATTCCTCATCCGTATCGACCTAAAAATAAACGTATTATTTTAATCCTAATCTAAATCTTATTATACTTATAAGAAATTTCATTTTAATACGTTCGGCAAATTTTGCGGTTAGCAATTTTGTATAACCGCTGAACAGTTTACGACTACTGGAGGAATTTTTTTATAAGTTGGTAGTTCTTAATGTTAATAGTTGATATATGTTTACGGCATGAACGGAAATTCAGCAATTTTACCGTCTAATGTTGGACATTCTTTTATTTTAAGCATAGAATTACTCATATGAACGTTCCGAAAATGCGGCAATTTTGAAAGTTAAACTTAACCCTATTAATTTTTCTATGATGAATTTATATTTCAAAATGTGAAATCACTGACAAACACGTATTTTAGCAACCTGTCTTGCGATTCACATTTCACCACTCCAATACGTCGACGAAATCTGCGGCCGCTAATGTTTTCGTTTTGCTAACTTTTACATTGTCCAGTTGAACCACGCATGTAGAAATTCATTTTCTTTATATTATGAGGAAACAAAATTGCTTTTGGATTGTAGTATTTACGACAGAAGTAAAAGAATAATAAGTTTTCTTATTTACTGTTATGTTCTTAATAAAAATAAAAAATACAATAAATATAAAAAAGGCTGACCTGCGCAGCATACAAACCGAAATAGAAGGCATATAAATGAATGTTCCCTGGAGAAATTCACTACCAGAAACCAAACCACAAAGACATTAGGCATAGCCATATCCAGTATAACTAGCACATTCAAAATAATCCCTTACAAAACGGGCTTATAGTTAATTAAGGAGAAACCGAGTTAGTTTCTCAACAATGGTCTAAATGAGAAAACGTATAATCTCTACATCGGGGCAAAATCTGCATTTCGGTGTAAAGTAAGATAAAGTCAAACCGTTAATATATCATTCAACATTTATGTAACAGGTAATAAATGACTATTCGATAATAAATAAGCTCGCATTCGCATATGAATATGCTTTACAGGTACAAATTGCTGGTTATAACTCCACATGCAAGATAAGCGCTTTCTGAAGCTTAAGTACCCCTAGATTAGATTAATTATACAAATACCGATACGGGTTTCATCCCTTTTAATCAAAGAGTTCAAGCATAAACGTTAAAATATTTGGATTACTAAGCAAATACTTTCAAATATTAATTCGAAAATTTAAGAATAGTGCCTACCATATGTCTATTAACAATATTATCGATAATTAAATGTACTTTCATCATTATATTCAGTATTAAAATAATACAAACACTCTTTATGATGCTAATTAACTTTTTTATATTCTCTGTATCTTGGTAGTAGTATTTCACCCGCTTATTAAATTACACTTTGTAACCCTCTTCTACCTAAGTGAATACTGAACAGCGACTGCTTAATATAAAAACTTGGGTTAAGTAGCCCTGTAAATTAAATTGTATCTTAATCCCATAATACTAATCTTCCAAAGTAGTCGAGCAAAAAAAAATTAATTTAAAACTAAGATAATTCAATGTAACTAACCGAATCAGTAAGTAATTGTTACAATGTATAATTAATTTAAAAACATTATAAGCAATAGTAACATAATAAAAAAAGGACATGTATTATAAATGTCAGAAATTTATAGCTATATATGTATGCCCCTAAGTATATTAACGAGATTGTTTTTGAATACTAATATTGAAATTTCATGGTAATAGCTCTTGCAGTTAAACTTCCTGATAAGCTAATAATTAAGTCGTCATTTACTTAATGCTTTAGGTTGATTCCAGCTAGAAAACAAAGTATCATTAAGTGTAGGAAAATGAACACACTCAGAAAACGACAGGTGTTAAATTAATTAAAATTGTTGGTATAGTTGACATATAAACGATATGAAAGGTTTTGCTTGTATCGATATAATTAATATATAATTTAAGTTACTTTAGTTCACTTTAATTTTCCACCCCAATGAAAATAGAACTGAAAGTTAAAAAATTTACTGTTTTGTAAACTTAGATACATATACAATATACAAATTTACAATTTTGTAAAGTTTACAAAATTGTAAATGGGGCATGTTGATCTAAAATTTCACATTTGTTTTGCTACGTTAGATTAGATTATATTAGGGTAGGGGTGGCCTACTGACCTGTTTCCCCGTGACCTTTTCATATCTATTGTGATCCCTTTTTTCCTAGAAGACACTCCCAAATTTTAAGGACGACTTCTTTGTGTAATTGTTAGCTGTGGAGTTCTCCACCCCCATTACTAGAAACTTTGTCCTCGCCCGGCCGTGACACTATGACACTGGCATAGCACATGAGCTGGTGTTTCTTCCTCCTCTTGGCAGAATCTGCAAGTATCGTCATTTACCAGGCCTATATTGTACATATGCCCATTTAGTCTACAGTAGCCAGTCAACAAACCTGCTATCATTTTGACAGTCTTTATTCAATAGATCCTTAGTAATTTTAGGCCTCTGCTCTTTTACCTGTCTCTATCCCGGTGATTTTTGCCGCACCCTCTGAACTGATTATATATCCAATTATTAACGGATCTTTTAATTTACGATTTGGTAGTACCAAAAGAAAAACCAGCTTCAACGAATGACCTTGACGGACCTCGCCTGGCCAACTCGTCTCATTCCCCCTCACACTCGATTGGGTATGAAGCCAGACCAATGACAATTCTCTTTGGGTGCCCACCTCATTTAAGACGCTTACGCAGTCCCAAATGAGCTTAGAGTCTACACTTACGGAACCAATTGCTTCAACTGAGAACTGACTGTCAGCGACTCTTTTACCTGGCTCGGTCCATCTTTCTATTTCTCTGATAATGGTGCAGCAACTTCAACCTAAAACACCGTTGTGTTTGCTGAAGCTTATCGAAAGAGCCTTTGTAGGCTTCTTTGCGTATAATCCAGCTCCGACACCGTAGGCCGTTTTAGAGCCGCATACCAGTAGTAAAAGTCCTGTCTAGCGTTCTTTTTCTTGTAAACGTGACAATTTGTGTTTTCTGATGATAGTCGCTCTTGTTTGCACCATTTGTCAACCATATTTAGAACGGTTTGTGTACGCCACACTAGACACTTTGGAAGCCGCCCTCTAAAGACTATTGCAAGATCGTCAGCATACCCCAGGCAGTAAAAGCCTTTTCCGGTCAGCTTCCGGATTAGGTCGTCCACTAGGGTAACCCACCCTAGCGGGCATCCCCTCCCACCTCCGCTTCAGTAGTAGCCTCACCAATTGTGAATTTAATTACCCTTCTTTCCAGGTTTCCTCCGTAAAGCCTCGATAATTGAATTTGTGGTAGCATCGAACGTTTCCTCAATATCAAGGAAAGTCGTTATAGCTATCTCTTTGACTTTTATTAACTTTGTAATTAGCCTGTTGAGATAGTCTAATGCGACCTCCATAGATTTTTCGTTGATATGCATATTGTTTATCACTGAATAACTGGTCTCTCAGCGCAGCATCTCTTTTTGCTACGTTAGTCAAGAACTTAGTATAAGAAGCTGCTAGGTCTACAGCACATAGACATATGCACAGTCAAGCAACTATAAATAAGTCGCACGTTGCTCATCATCAAAAACTACTAGATAAACTTAGGGAAGTACTCTTTATGGAGAGATAGAAAGTATCAGGTTATAATACGAAGGGCTGGGAAAAGGGCACTCCAGTAAGAGCGGACTCGAATTGGTATAGAGACGGCGCTAAAACTAACTATAGCGTAGGAGCTGGTGTATATGAAAAGAGGTCTAAAAGCCCTGCCAGTAAGCTTCAGCAAGGATATACAATTTCCCGCCCTGCCAGAAAAGTAGAACAATGGACCGACTTTAATAAAAACGTCGCAATTTTCTCTCAACCCTTACACTCAGTTTCTGGTTGTTGCTGGTTTGGAACTGTGTAAGTACCCTATATGAAGTCAGTACCCAAAGCAAGTTAACATTAGCCTGTATTCCCAGTCACGCGGGTGTGATGGGAAATGAGGCGGCGGACAACTTGGCCAGAAGAGGTTTGTCAAGGTCATTCAGCTGGCCTGCCCTTTGATATCACCAAACCGCAAATTAAAAAATCTTTAAATAAGTGGATACATAGGGTAGAGACAGACAAAAGAGTTCCTAAAGGAACAGGAGCGTAAATTTACTGAAGACCTAGTGAGCAAAGACAGGAGGATTCTCGAAATGATAATAGTTCATTGTAGACAGAATATGCTCTTGTACAGCATTGGTTTGGCAGATGACTCTATTTGCAGATTCTGCCAAGAAGAGGAAGAAACACTAGTTCACATGCTCTTCCAATGCGGCTTAAGATTTCTAGTACTGAACGTGGAGAACTCCACAGCTAACAGTTACATAAAGGAACCATTCTCAAAGATGATAAGTCTAATTAAGAGAACAATGTTGGAGAGTGCCTTTTAAGAGGAACGGAATTAATAGATCTGAAAACATGGCAGTGAAATAGGTTCGTACGGCTACCCTAATCTTAATCTAATCTAATCCACATTAGTTAAAGCAATAAAATTAGCAGTTCCTATATTCAATATATCATCCTTCATTTTTTAGAAACCATTCTAATGTGTACAGCCGCGACACAATAAAAGTTACCGACCTTGCGAACATTCATGGATAACTTTTATTACAGACGAATGGCTGTGAAGTAATCGGAATCGTCGGCGAGGAAGCATTCCGTTTTCCTGACAACTGTTTGTTTATATTCAATCTAATAAAAGATATCATCGCTGTTTCCCTTCTGATAGTTAACTTTCAATGCGTTACATCGTACATGTTCTAAGGTCTGACCAGAAAAGATACAAGTAAATCACAATCTATGAATGGCACCACAGATATATATGATGATAAATAAAATCAAAATAAATGGAGTAAGGCTTTCTACATTGCTTGATGCTAGTAGGTAAGGTAGGTAAATTCTAATATCATATGATTTAATAATACCGTTCGTTAATTGGTTTTGGTGTAACAGAGTAGTGAAGTCAAATTAAATGCCACATATTGATCAACTTTATCTTATTTGATTACATTCTACATCGTACCCAACTATCAATCACTGCCACAGAATTTCTAAACGAAACTTATCCAGTGACGGTATTAAACAAAGAAGATTGAATCTAACAATCATTGACACACATTTTGAAAAAGAATGCAAGAAAAGGTTAACTGAATTAACAATTGCATATAAACCAGAGAATATAATATCGTTATATTAAATGAAGAAACATGAATTTATCACACAAAACATTTCTTGGGAAAGTAAAACGTTATAAAAATTATTTATGGGCTAAAAATGTAGAATTTTGGTTAAATCTCGATATCGCCTACGGACAATAATAGTACAAAGAACATGTTTATATTAATGGTGCAATTATCGGCAATTGCAGCTATAATTTTGGAAACAGGGGCAACTGCTTTTAGCAGATGGCGAATGAGATTTAGCAACGGTACAAAATAAACCCCAAGCTCTTAATTAAAATTGCTTCGCTTGTGATTTAAATACATCCGCTTTCACTAACATATTATGTGTGTACATAAGAATTAAAAATTATACTTCTGACTATATCAAACAAATGAAAGTTATAAAGAACTTGTAATAAATATGAATACAATGCAATTATAAGTAGGTATTTGACTATTTCCACTAGATAGACAGCAAGAAGAAATAAAATTCTAACAAAGTAGGAAATCAAGCGTAAATCTTATCTTAACAACTCAAGGGCTGTTTTCATTTCATGAATTCTGCTTCAAAGTAAAGGGTCATATTTTCTTCTGTGCCAACAATGTAATATATGTATACACTACGCTATATTGCCAATAAAAGTTATTTTACGGCTGAGGCGACTTATACATAATTCCTATATCTTTTATTTTCGGAGGAGAAAGACTACCAAAATTATTTCGTTCCACTTGTTTACGAAGGAGATATGGAGGATTCGATCACTAACGGCATTATTCCACGAGAGAAAGTAGCTATAAAAATACGATCACAAGATATACCTCTAAAGCAATATGGAATTGAAAAATACAGACGTTCCTCGTATTTTAAATTTGTTGCGCAAAATTTGACTTATTTCCATTTTGTTAAACTGTTTTTTTTTATTTTGCACAGGATGAGCCAAATGAAGTGCGAAACATTCCCAACTTCATTATTATTAATGCAACGAAGTTAGTTATATTAGCAAACTAATAGTATTCCCAATTCTGAATAACACGCAACTGACAAAAAAGCAATACATAAATCATTTTTGAAGAACTTTTAATTTTGGTACTTTTTCAAATTGAAATATGTATATTTTGAAAGATTGTCTAATTGCCGATGTAAAAGTTTATAAACTCTTCAAAATCTATATCTAAATCTGTTCAAATAAATAGTGAGAGAGGATGGTTGATTTTAAATGAAACATCTCTAGTTTTCTTGAAGTATTTTTGTAATTAAATTATGAAAATTATTTTACACGCATACACAATATATACACATTATAGTAATATTAACATGTAAAATCATTTTCATAACTTAATTACAAAAAAAAATACAAACAGCACAATAAAAAAGGCAAAACAGCGCTTATAGCAAACCTTATAAAATTTGTTCAAAAACCTCCTTGCTTAATGCGTTGTTGTATATAGCCTATAATATTTCATTCATTCATTCAAGTTAGGGTGGGCACTTGATTTCCGGGCACTTGAGCTTGGTGCTCATTGTACCATCCCTATTGATTCTCTTATTTCCACTCGAGCAGCTTGGTGTGCTCTATAAAGCCCAGTATCTTGCCCAGTGGAAACTTGAGGACCTTCGAGGGCTCCAATAGATCTCTCCCGAAATATTTCTGCCTGAGTACCTTTAGTTCCTCACATGTGCAGATTACATGTAAACTCGTTTCCTCCTGTAGTTCGCATCTTCTACACCACGGTTCGCTAACACGGCCTGTGTTGTATAGATGCTTTTTCAGAGGACAGTGTCCAGTTACTAACCCAGTAATGGTTTTAACTTCTTTCTTACTGCGCTTGAGTAGGTTATCAGAGAAACTACCATCCCCATCCCCTATCAGCGTTTTGGTATGGAGTTGACCTTCAGTCGACCTCCATTTCTTTGTACTTTATCTAACCAGGTCCAGATCTCCCTTCTTGCTGAATCTTTAGTAATCCCACATACGGGCTCTGGACCCATGAAGTGTCTCTTAGAGCCCTCCTTGCTAGTTCATCGGCTATTACGTTTGCCCTTTATATCCTCATGTCCCGGCACCCAAATCAGAGACACCGTGTTGTCTCGTGCCAGTGCATTGAGGGATTGTTTGCAGTCCCTAACTAGTTTTGACCTAGTTACAGTATTTGAGACTGCCTTAATGACAGCCTGGCTGTCAGTCATTATATTAATTTTCCTCCTCATGTAGCCCCCTTTTGCAATCATTTCTGCACAGGCTGCAAGGGCGAATACCTCTGCCTGGAAGACCGTTGTATGTTTCCCCAGGCTGGATTTGGATCCATCCGTGTACCAGTTTTCGTTAGCAGTGATTTCACTACGTGCCTGGTCTCTGTTCGGTATGGAGATTTTCACCTTTTCAGTGAAGATAATTTCTGGTACCATGCTGTCCGTGGGCATTTGTAGCAATGGCCCGTCCAGCAACGTGCCCGTAGTATAAGTGTGTCCTCCCACCCTGAAGTTGGGATGCCACAGGTTGTTAGCTTTCAGTCTAAGGATCACATTCATTGCCTCCGCTCTCACATAGAGTTCCAGCGAGGGGAGGCCCACAATGGTCTCCAAAGAGACGGTCCCTGTACTGTTAGTTGCGCCAGTGATACCCAGCAATGCCTGTCTCTGGACAGCGGTCAGCAGCTTCGCTGCGGAGGACACTTCTGTCCTCCTCCACCAGACTACTGCCCCGTATGTTATAGCTGGTCTTATCACGGCAGTATATAGCCAATGGATCACCTTCGGCTTTAATCCCCAGGTTTTGCCAGCAACTCTCCTGCAGCGCCAGAATAGTTGCGTGGCCCTGGTCGTTGTTTTAACTAAGTGATTTTTCCAGCTCAGTTTCGCATCAAGGGTAACACCCAGATACTTTACTTCCTTGGTTAATTGTAACTCCTGCCCAAACAGTCTAATGCCGCCTAGGTCATTGAGTTTTCTATGTTAGTAAAGGCAACCAACTTTGCTTTTTGTGGATTAACTGAGAGTCCTTGTGAAAGGCACCATTCCTCCACCATTCGCAGTGCATTACGCATGATGCCCACCACCACGCCTGGGAACTTCCCCCTAGCTACGATGACAATGTCATCAGCGCACCCCTGCGTCCATATTCCTTTGTCGTTTAATGATCTGACGAGATCATCCACGACCAAGCTCCATAGCAGTGGTGACAGTACTCCCCCTTGAGGACACCCTCTAGTGGTCCTCATGGCGATATTTTTATCTAGCATATTGGCATAGACCACTCTGCCTCTTAGCATGCAGTTCAACCCATCTGCTAGTCGTGTTGGTCAATGTTCCGTTCATTAGTGATCGTTGATCGAGGCGTTGATGTGTTATCAAAGGCGCCCTCGATGTCTAAAAATACTGCAAGGGCAACTTCCCTTTGATGTAGGCTCCTTTCGAGTCCTTCCACCAAACTATGCAGGGCAGCCTCTCCTGATTTTCCCCTTTGGTATGTATAATTTTTTCCATAGTCTACAGCATAAAAGATGTGAGACTCATTGGTCTGAATGATTTCGGATGATAGTATGTGTCCTTCCCAGGTTTCGGAATGAACACAACCCTAGTATCTCTCCAAGCCTTGGGAATGTAGCCCAACGCATGGCTAGCTCTAAATATCTCCAAGAGAGGCCCCATGATGTCTCCAATTGCAATTGGAGCCTATAATATTATTCTCCCATCTAATTCTTTTATAACATTTCTCACTTTGTTTTCTAACTTATTGACGTTATTTTGTTGTTGTTTATAATCATTACCTTCAAATACCTCCAGAGAAACTAATCCAAGGTTGTCAGGTAGAGAACAATAATGAGGAAAAACGTAAGACCTGTATATTAGATTGGAAACACCACATCATAATTGCATTATAACGACAGCCTCCGGAGCGGTACACGGCCAAATATCGGGCTATGACTGAACCGTGCATACGAAATATAGCGCGAAGTTTAAAAAAACTAGGTATATTTCGATTTTTCTGATTCTCGTCAGTGTGATACATTCGTTAATACAGCTTACGTTTAATTTAGCGATGTCGTTATTACAGTTTCATCAGAAAAAAAAATGTGAAAATGGCCCTTGAATACCGATTTGTTTAGAGAATTTTCCTTTTTCCATGCGCGCTTTAGATACACAGCCGAACATAAATCCTAATAAAATTAACCCGAGGAGAATGTTCTGAGTAAACTTGGAACTTTTTAATGAGGAGCTGATTTTCTTCCAGAGATACGTTTCCAGTTTATGCTGACAGCTCTTTACTTTGTTATTTTTGGCAAGAGATAAAAAAATAGTGTGGGAATGAATTCAAAGTTGAACCAGATCTGGTTCTAAAGGAAGTAAATTACCTGATTTCATTCTCAACTGTAGCTGATAATGCAGACGATTCATTATGAACACTAAAGAAGGTTGTAGAAGGAACAGTGTCACGATTTAGACATTTCTTTAAATAATGATTGTAATCGGGCCTATGGAAGTGCACAGAGCATTTTTAGAAAGCTTAATACTTTTCTGGAATCATCTAGGAGACATATTTCCTTCCAAATTTTTGACGTTGGTGAATGTTCTGGAAACGTATGAAAGCGAATTAATTCTTTAGCCCTATAAACGTTCGTACAAGGTAAAATGTAATATTTCTGAATCTTAAGGCTTTCTGTAACTACTTAACGTCAAATCTAGTAAATTCACTTAAGAATCTAAATTTACAACTTACGTTCTGAAGAGCACAGAGGATACTAAATACCACCGTGTAAAATTGTTCGTTTGCTCTTTGTGCATATTGCGTATGCTTACCGTTATAACATGTAGAAATAACCGATACCTCTAGCAAACAAACGTAAAGAAATGGAATTGGTCAACTGGAGCGATAAAAATCAGATAAACACACACAGATAAACAGACTGTAGAATATGTGCACAGCGTGTTACTATTTTTTATCGAACTGAATAGTAGTAGTAAGGTGCGCGGGAATATTATCAATAAATTCTTTATTAAACAAACTATCAGCGGCGGCTGGTACATTCGTCGCCGGAAAGACTAATACGATGATCGAAGTTCGTATGCGGTCGTCCTAAATACGAAAATGTTATAAACTCCTACGAAAAAATCGATCATTGTAATGGCCCACGTGAAATGCAGGTATGCAAACCTTGCAAGCTATACTATTTTGGTCCTATTATTATTATTGTTTTGTTTACGAGAGCATTGACTCTTTTATGAATTTAACAAAGCACTTTTTGCGCTGCAGCTTTTAAATTAAGAATTTCTCCGTATAAACGAGTGGTTATACTAGGCATGTGGGTTATTGCGTAACTTTGCGACCTCAAGGGCGAGACGCTTTAGATCTACAACAAAAGGTTATGAGGATTAATTCCGACGTGCCGCATTCGTATCCTTACCGCTGTGCCGCAGGTCTTGGGTTTCCTTCCTGTATTTATGCAATCGATATTTCATAAGTACCCGGTAATTTAATATAACAACAACATGTTAAGACATTTCTAAGCCTCATTAAGTTATGGAACGCCGTGTTGGAACTAAAACCCCATAAATTTCACTGTAACTTGTTCTTCTACACGTCACATATTCCGTTTTCCCTCACTGGAAATTCACTTTAGGCATCTTGCCAATACATTTTTAGTGTTTGCATTTCTTATCAGAGGTCGCCATTAACTGACTTGATTTATGCGCATTTGAATACTAATGAAAGCAAAAAAAAACGTAGTAATTACCCGACAATGGTTCACCTTCAGGATAATTATCAGGCAAAAAGTATCAGTAACATTATTCAATTAAATAATATTGATTTCTTATTGTTTCAAATAAACGCAGACTTATTACTTATAAAACAAATCATCTCAGCGTTTTTTTTTGTTTACAACTTAATGACATAAATAGTTTCTAAACTTGTATCGGTTTTCCAACAAAAACAATATGGTTTTACATTAAATAAAATTATAAACTATTCCCACTCAGCACAAAATGTCTACCGTACATCCATTAGATATACTTTATGGATATCCAGAACCTCCATTAGATGTCATAGATATTCTATGGATGTCCCATGCATCTCCAAATGTCCGCCTATTAGATATCCAAATAGTACATCTAATAGATATGTTGTATAATGCGTCTAATGGATATGCTATCTACGATACTAGCCCTTGAATTCATTGCAAACATGCTCACCAATAGCGACAATATTGGAAATTCTATCTGTTATTTCCAGCACTGTGCCCACTGCTCAGCATACCACTCGCGAGTTCAAAGGGACTGGTTTCGTAGATAACAGTTCCATCCGATGTAATACATAGCATATTCATTGCATTAGATGTATTATATGTTCAGCACAGTGTTCCCTGGTAAGTTTCCTCTCCCATGAGGTCCGATTTTTAAGGAAAAGAAAACAGGTATAATAGCATAAAAAATAGTTCATAAGTGAAGGTATATATTTTAACAAGTTTACATATAACAAATTGTTCTTGTTAAGTACTTAACTCCTGTTCCGTCTCTTGAATTCCTGTAAAGAAAAAAAAACCATTAACAGCTAATATACCTACTAACGTGGTAATCTTAAGGTAATATAAAAATAATCAATTATGTACAGATACAGACTGATTAATAGTTCTATTTTAAGGTGTTTGTGGAAGTACCTACACATACCTACTTATCGATCATTCATAAGTAATCTAATAATGTGGATAATCAATATTAAAGGGTTCAGAAATTATTTATATTTATTTATATTATATTATTTATATTATTTTATTTATTTAAAATTTACACAAAGAAAACAAGACTTCACAAGCAAACACATTTTACGTACTGATTTATGTTTAACATCTAACCTGCTATGATTAGATATTCAGTTATGTTATGAAATTACGACTAACGTTTTAAATGTTATAATGAAAGTGAATATTATATACGTTCCGTAATCCAACGTAACCACAAATGCATACAGCGCAACGGCCCTTTTTAACTTTTTCATCTGTCGATGTCACATGTACGATTGAGTATAAACATGGTAAACAAACACAACGCCCATAAACAAACAAATTCGGATTGGTTGATCTCATTCGATTCGGCGATTTTCGATCTTATTGTTTCGACCTAAAGTTCATTATAAGTGCAAGTACTTTCAGCACATGCTTAGTACAGCTATTCAGTTTTACGTAATATTCATTACAGTAATAAATTCAACCTTCTTTTTTATAAATATCGTTAATTCTATAACGAATCTGAAATTTAACATTATTGTAAAATCTATAACATCGGATAGGATCTCCACAAGATATCTGATACAAAGTTTATGTACTTATCAATAATTTGGTATCAATTTTTACGTTAAAACTGCGATAAATATATTCATTTTATAAACAATCCCAATAACTCCAGTAGTGTAGTGGATATGGACATGTTTTGGTGATTTGGAACATCCAGTGGATATCTGTCGAACGAAGTGTGCTGTATAGGTTTCAGGTACAACCAAACTTTTTATATTATTTTCAAAATTAAGACAACAGTATTCTTTAAACGGTTTATGTAGCCACTTAGGTAGTACTTACAAGGAAACATAGACAAGTGTCGCTCAGAGATTTAAATGAAACATCGCGGGTTTATAAACTAATGTAGTGCAAGAACACCGATAACTTTTTAACTGCTAAATTCGCCGTTTGTTTTGATATATAACACAGATAAAAGAAAAAGGTTTAGTAAATGATTTGATTGATTTTCATTTACATTTAAATTATCCTTTGTTTTGTATAAATAACCATGTTCTTTAAGAAAATACTTTTGTAATATTTTGCTAAAATAAAGTTTTAATGTTGATATTGAAATTAAATCAAAGGCTGTATAAAGGCTAGTGCGTCCTTGGCTGGCATTCGGGCCGTTTTGTATGTTTTTCTTTCGATTGCTTGAGATTTTAAATTACATACATTTTAATGGTTGTAAAATGTTTTCACGTTCCATCATTTTTAATTTAGTTTTTATTAGTTTTAACGGTTTTAAAGAATTTCTCTCATTGTACCCACAATTTTTTTCGACGCCTCATTCATAAATAGGAAACGAACATTTGACGTTTTATTGCCCGAAGATGGTTTAATAAACCGAAACATGTCGCAATAAGATAATATAACAAAAATGATTGGACACGAATTTGCCTTTGATTTAATTTCAATATCAACATATATTACACCAACCCCTGGGACACTATAGACTAATGTTTTAATGTTATCAAAATCTACTGTATGCTTATTGTATAGTGTCTTGCAAGACTACATTTATCTGGCCTTAGTTTGACGTCGCTTCTGTGTTGTTTACTACGTTCCGGCCATCTCTGTTTTGTTTGCCTGAAGTAAACACAGTTATAATCACAGCGCCACACTGCATATACAATTCCACTTTGTTGTTGTGTGGTAGTTAGGATGCATTTATAGTGGGTGGAGTTCTGTTATATAATACATTTCGTGGAAACCTATTGTTAATGGAAAATAGCAAACAAAATATTCCATACGAAGAGCAATGTAGAAATCTATTGAAAAGAGACGTAAAAATGTCAACAGCAAGAAAATTAGGATAGAAGCTCGTCCATCGTTTTGCCATACATTCGTTTATTTATTCACATTTACAATTTAATTCATTGAAAATACGAGGTCGAGTAATATCAAAAGCCTGATCAAAATAAATAGTGGACAAAATATTTTTCTAATATTTTTATTATTACCTTTATCTGCGTCCCCTTTCAATCATTCTCTACACTAGTATCCGCCAGGAATATTTCATTTGTTATTTTACGTTTAAATCAAGTTTTCACAAAAAGTGACATATAACAAAATATGAGTATTTTGAATTCCTGCGACAGAACAGTTGACAGACTCTTAATACTGTGAAATTTATTAAAAAATTGTTAACTGTTATTGGTAATATAAATACTATTTTAAATTTAGTTCCTGAAAAATATCTTTCATTTTGTTCGATACATTAGGTATAGTTATAGTACATTCGTAAGATGAACTATCAACCATAGTAGATGTAACTATTATTTTTTGTACACACCTGATGTAAGTCCAGTATATACTTGGGTTTAATTAATTCGCATTGTAGCCGTGGTAATTCAATATATAAATTTATCGTCTAGTAACTGTACGATATTCCAGTATCCTAGGTTTCGACTTTATTCAAAGGACAGGGATTCAATATAATTCGTATGAAATAAATGAGCTGAGCCCATGGAGACGGAGGGTTGTTGATATCAACTTTCTTTGAAAACTGTTATTTTCGTTACGTAAAATGAATTAAATCATGTTTCTATAATATATCCAACATCGAAGAAGATTTCCTTTGTGAATTGATGTATCTATCATCGGCCTAAAAATATATGGAAGAAATGTCAAGATTTTACAACATGAGAAGAAATTCGTTCCATTCTGAAGTATTTTTGAGTGAAGCTGATGTACGTGGTATTTCGTCAAATTAATGTATAATAAATTTCTGTGTAAATAAGCATTTAACAAGGTTTCTTTTCATGTCATATTTGCAAAATGACATTGGAAATTGAAATTTAAAAGTTATTTTGGGAATTTAAGAATCCAAAATATAGTAGATAGTAGTTAATATTTGATTTAAACATTCCAAATAAATATACTCACCTTGGGTAAGAGTCTTATACTTGTTAAAATGTCTTGATGTATTGTTAAACAATAAATTGTGTATGTTTTGGTATTCATACTGCTTTATTAATATAAATGCCTTTAATACATTGAATGATTAAAAATTAAACTATAAATTCAATCTTTAACAAAGTAAAAGACTAATAATATATAAGTTAGTGATTAGGGAGACACAAGACGCGCACCCATCTGGGTAACATACTCACGATTGATAGAAAAATCACAGTACAAATAATACGGTATGCTTACGCGCATATGAAAGTTACGTCACATAGGAGCATAAATAGCGCCACATATATAATTATTATTATATTAAAATCGTGAGGGTTTCGTTAATGCGATAGGTAAGTTTAGAAAATCCGACCGGGGTTACAGAACATATTTTAAAAGCGTTAATTAAATTTTCTAGAAAAACTACGAAAACACTTTGTAAACAGACACGAAATTCCCTACAATTGTAGAAATAAACACGAGCGCTACTGGATGGCGACAAGATAGATAAAGTAAATTTCAACTTAAAACGGGCTTTTTTAAAGCAAAGCAGCATTTGAATTACACTAATTGGTAGTTGTGAATAATTTGGATTTTAACATTTTGCTATTTACCATACATGTATTTTATTGTTTTCGATACGTTCCTTAATGACGTCATCTGACAAGCCTTGACAAATTTGAGATTCAAAACGAGCATACCGTATTATTTGTACCGCGAGAAAAATATAATAAAAAGTGACAAAATTGTTTTTTTTTATGTTTTTGGTTATTTATAATGTTGATGATGGAGGGGGTGATTCGAACTGAACTTTAATATACGATTAGAATTAATAGGTTTTGAGTAGAGATCGGTCATTATTTTTCCACCATTATTACTAACCAAAATATCAAGTAAAGATAATATATTGTTCGTTTACCTGTCAAAGATGAATTGGAGTCCTCTATGAACAATATTAAATTTATTTAATAAGTTTTGTATGTTGTCAGGATGGTACAATTACAAAAGCAGTCATCTACATATGTGACGATAAAGATAGGAAGATAGGTGAAGTAACAGTACCTCTTACAACCGTATTGAAAACTTTATTCATAATAATTTCAACTAAAATGGTGTTAAGAGGCACCAAAAGTTTGTTTATAGAAAATATGTTGTCTCAGAAATACGTTAAATTGAATATCATTATACTACACCTTCCAACTTGATATATTCTTGGAAACAATAGGTTATAAAGGAATTCCATTTCGGTACATTCTAGCGATTCCACATATACGAGGAACAGCAGAATTATTTTTAGTTAACTATTTACAAGTATTAACGATCCTTAAGAAATGTTTTTGTAGTATTTTTATTCTAGTCTGTAACATATTTTGATTTCCAACAGCTATCACATTTTATTGATCACCTTGGATCTTACATTTTAGAGTAGACACTTTTCCAAGAATTACAATGATATACGACTTGAAATATTAAAATAAAGCGTTGACCATTAACACCTTTAGTTCCATTATAATCCAGCTTATCCGCCATTTCCTGACAAAACTGCATCCTTCTATGAGGATCATCTTCATTTAATTCTTTTACTGAATGTACTTTATACGGATGAAATTTCTTGAAGATTAATTTGTAACAATTTCCCTACAATAAAATAGGAGAAATAGAAAGAATATTTAATATTTATTAATTTTAATAATAAAGTGTAATATTATTCTGGGATGACATCGCAAATTAATAACTACAGTATTTCAATTTAAAATAAACTACCATTTATATCTTTCTTAGGATAAAAATTATGAAAATGAAATAATAAATATAATGAGGGAGTTATTCATGAAAAACACATCGTAATAGTGTTTTAAGTAAAAAAATAAACCATTTGCTTAGGTAAACAAACAAGGAAAATTAAAATTGTGTTTCCCATTCTTTGTAAGAAATACGTCCGCTTATGCTTAGAATATCCATTATATTTTACTCGACGATCTCCGCTTAAATAACTCATGTGCTCTGTATTGTATTATGTTTTCGACGATATAAAATCACAAAAACACCTGAATAATTTTGCGTTAGTTAGGTGGGGGAATGTAAACAAGTGACCCATGTAAGTACGCGCAGTTTAAAAACTTAAATATATACAATCCTGTAGGAAATATGTTAGTATTTACATTTAAATAAATGAGTATTACCGATAAGAACCTAACGTATTTTACATTTTAAAATGGCTTCTAAATTTGTGTACATTAAATTTTTTGTGTCGGTATTATTTTAGTTAAGGCCATTATTACAATTGCGGTTTAAACCGTAGAGCAATAAACGTACCAAAAAGTAAATCCTATCCAAAATGCATTGTTGCTTCATTGTACATTTCAAACTTTTATCATTGCCAACAATGACTTTGTTTAGGTTCCAGTTACACAAAGCCTATACAGCAAACGCATTTGATCGCATCTTTACCGTTTAAAGTATTACCCTTTTTTCTTAAATAGAACGAAATAACAAATTTATAACCTCTGAGATGGTACCCTTACAACAGCAATATTCGATAAGATATTGGTGTTTTTGCAAAGAATAAGATCTCTTTGGAAGAAGGGGGTTATATAGACCGTATGCGACTTTTTGCGAAGTAGAGCTTAACTATTTCAAAAGTACGTAACGGTCACAAGTCTTTTCAGAATAAAAAAAAAAACGTTATTAACGAAATATAATATATTTATTGAAAAACTTTGTTTCACACATATTTAACTTTATTAAATGAAAATATTGCAAACATATTCCATGGATTATTTATTTACATTTGCGCATTTCTAAACAATGTGCTAGACAAACTGCTTCTATCTAGTAGGCCACTAATTGGCGCCGCTTTTTTTCTATCAAAACAACTCGTATTTAGAAAAAAAGATTTATTGCAGCAATAAGGATTCCAGTATAAATCCGCATTCCAGGTTTCTTTATTGTTTTTTAGCATCTAAGAATATTTGGAAAACCAAACTTATTCATCTAAGAACACGTTTTTATACCTTGCGGAGACAATTTATGATAGATAACATCCACTGCTTCGCAATTAAATTGTTTTGTAACTGTGAGAGAACCACATGTAGATCTATGGAAAACGAATGCTAATACTAAATCCGCTAATGATACTAATTAATATATAAGTGTTCATTAAGTATATCAAAGGTGGAAGACAGCAACAGAGATGAACCTAAGGTCATCCAATTTACATAAAAATCACGTAAGTAGCACACCTGCTAGAGCTGCCCTATTAAGCTTCATACATATTCTATCTTTATTAACATAAGCAGTGTTGGGCATTTTTTTACTATTGAGAGTTATTGATAGTGAGCTAGTTCAAAGAAATGACAGAGAATTTGATTATTTTTTGACCATCACTAATTTTGAGTAATATTAATAAGTGATTTTATTTAGATTTTGCTTTCTGTGTATTTATTTTGTATCGACTCCAAATTCCAATCCTATGTTAAAAAGTAAATTTATTTTGGCATAGTTATTTCTGTGTATCAAAGAAATAATAACGATTACCATTTCAGAAATAAATGAACATTAAACCTTACAATTTTTTTTTGCTATTTTTTTTATGTCTATGCTATGTCTTTCTTTACCTTTTTAGTATATATGGCTTTGATTTAGTTCTTCGTTAATGCAGAGTTCGTTTGATTTACTTGCCTTTCTTTGGCTTTAAATATCGGAATTACTCTATTTTTTAACTACTATACAATATGCTGCCATGAAATCTCCATAATTTTCTCATACATTATTTATTTAATTTTCTTAACTTTGGTGTTAGACGGTTCGTCCTTGTTATTTAAACGCGTCCTTATCTTTTTGCCATCTGGTTGACTGTATCTGATGGCGATATATAACTTATTTAATAACGATTTTTTTGCAGTAAATATGATTTTGTTGTTTATCATGATTTTACAGCGTTATTGATTAAGTATTTAACCATAGATTGCCTTTTTGCATAATCTAACGTAATAAAATTAACGTAACTAAATCTGCAACATATGTACATGCATATTGCCATGCCTGTTACTTATAAACCATTAAAATGTTAAAGCTAACTCACTACTTGTGCTACTAATTAATATACCAATACCATTTTTTTTTAATCTTAGGAGTAGATTGAACAAATAAGATGGATTTTTTAAACTAAACCAAAATGTTTTCTTTACTTCCTAATTTTCATAATTTCATGATTTTTTTTATATACGGGATAAATAATACTTTTTGGAGGTGTTTAAGACATATCCCACTATATATTACACGCCCACTTCGGACTGATATTTTTTATCACGCTTTGACTTGATGCTTGAAATCGTTTAAATAATTTAAATGATTTAAGGTATTAATGAATGGCAAAAACGAGCACATCTCATGTTCGTTGATTATAGAAAGACATTCGATAAGATCGATCAGAGAAAGCTTTAGCAAATTCTAGAAGAATATACACAGGTAAAAATTTGAGGGAGTGAAATAGGGAATCTCCGTTTTGGAAATATTTTGTTCCAAAAAGGAGTTGCCATAGCTAAAAACAGAAAGTATTTCCTCGGTTTTGTACAAAATCTCAACCAAAACGGAGAGATTGAATTTACTCCGCTATCTAACACGATTTTCAAGGAAGAAATAATCTCCGCTTTCTCTCCGCATCTACACTACCGTATTTAAGCCCTAAATGTGAACAAATATCCCTAACATTGCATTATATTTTCTCCTTCACGGAGGTGATAATTTGTTTACTTAACAGATGTTTCTATTTCTAATACCTCCAACGCAAAAAGGGAAAGGATACCTCCGATTGGAACATTTGTTCTCCAAATCGTAAACTGTTTCCCTAAACTTTGAAAATTGCAAGTTTGCATAGGGCATGCGCATTTATTTAAGCGATATTAGTGCAGCGCATGTGCAACAAATCTGGACGTAGTCACTTTGCAATAGTTCGAGAATTGAGAAGGATATGGCGGAATGCACTGTACCTGAAATTTATAAAATACACATCAGAGTAAAGTACGAAAACCGTAAAAGATGGGTAAGAGTTATGGGAGCAAACATCACCAGAGCAGATGTAGATAAAGCAGGTAAGAAACTTGTGCATCCTTATTTAATTTTCAATCTACGATGTACCAATTTTTACTTGCACCCATTCTAGGTGTTAGCTCCTGAATAAAAGCACGTTTATCTTAGCTGAATCGGTGGTGTTTCAACTGTGTCGTGCCTTCAACCCACGGTCGGTACCAAACTCGAAGAAGCGACTATATTATGGATAAATTAAAGCAATTCCAATGACGGCTGCTCTTGTGACCGCAGAAGAGGACGTGCTTAGTGTGTCTATCCTAGTAATCATTAGGAATATACCAAAATAATTCAAGAACTTGAGGTTCGACGACATTTTTGATAGCTTTTTAATGATAATAATAGAATAAATGCACTGAGCAAGGGAGCTTCTGTCCACATAGAATAGCCCTCATTGATTAACTCCAATATGATGTTAAACTTAGCTACTATGGAGCTAGGTAACATAAAAATAGAGTTAAAAACCTTCTCACTAGAGAGATATTCTCTTCTCTCTCTGTGGCAGGTACCTTCTTAACGGAAATAAATTCATGTGTAAAGGATGAAATACATTCCGAAACGGAGTTAACGTTTGTTTATTGCGGATGTAATTTATTTCCAAGTGGAGTTACTTGCATTAGCAACGGAGATAATTTTATCTGATACGATAGTAGCATTGCATACATATGGGGGAAACAACATCCCGTTATTCATTTTATAACAGCAGTAGGAGTTAAAATTTCTCCATTTCGGGAAACTTTTACATTTATTGCAAAATAGTAAAACTGCATAAGAGAAACAAATTGGTCCTTAACGGATTAGGTTGCCTCGGTTAAAGATGTTTTTTCCCCTATGAAAAGCAAAATTATCTCTGTATTCCATCCGTTTAGTAGCAAAACATTTAACTCCGAAATGGAGGCTCCTTGAACGGATGGTCGCGAGGGAACACCGGAAAAGAGTTAAAACGGTGTTAGATTCAACTCCGTATTTTTATCTGTGTAGGGTAGAGAAAATAATACGCATGATAAGACTATTATACCAAGATTATGGAATAAATGTATAGTTATTAGAGAAAATTAATATCAGTTGTGGAGTACGGCAAGGTTATGTGTTGTCTCCCCACCTCTTCCTAATAGCAATTGACTGGGTAATGAAAAACTCAATGACTTGGAGATTTAGAGAGCAGGTAGAAGATCTTGTACTTGCGGATGATATATGTTTAAGAACGAAAAAGCTAAATCATATGCAGTAAAAAATAAACACACTCGTAAACAAGTCCAAAGAAGTCGGTTTAATAATAAATTCGAATAAAACTAATATAATGACTGTCAAGAACAATAACTAAACCTAGGAGTTCTAGTTCCTAGGAATCTGCTGGCATAATCTTCAAAACAGAAGTATGGAATATTAGCCAACAAGAACCCATCAAAGCTATAATTGATCGCAGAAAATGGAGATATACAGGACATACACTTATAGAAAAGATAACTTGGATATTACCAAACCATGCCTAGATTACAGCATAAAAGGAAAAAGACGCAGAGGCCGCTCCTAAATAAGGAGAAGAAAGACGCTATTACAATGTAACCGAATAAATAAAAGCTGGAACGAACTAAAGATAATAGCTCAAAACAAAAAGGACTGGAACAGAATGGTGGAAATAATATGCGAAACAGAAGTGTAGAAGAGAATTGCGTTAGGCTGGCGACCTAACCTAACCAAATCGTCACTAACATCCCCGGATGACCCATACTCCTTGAGATGGCAAAAAGGTCCACTAGTACTACCACTACTACTACTAATAAGATGCAAATATTAGTAGTTATTTCGGTTTTGCTAATGTATAGGTAATAAGGTACCGGTTCTAAATCCCCTGCTTTATGCTGCTAAAAACTTATACCAAGAAGAACATCACGTCCTAACATTCCTCGCCTACATAAAATTACATGTAGGTAGGAAATTCTTTGTATTTAAAACAAAAACATTGCAGTAAGTGATACCTGCGAATACAATGTGAAGTAAACATAAACAGCCTCCAAAAAGTCGTGTAACAATATACATATTTGCAAATAAACATATAAAAGTTTAACACATATTAAAGTGACCTCTAATTAGCACCAGCCAACAATGGCTAACTTTCAGTTCATTCTATCTTCATCATCGAAAAATGTATGCGTAGAAATCCTGATATTTTTACTGTATAACTCAAATACATAGTTATTTTTGATTGCTTTGGAATGCAATTACTGAATACAATGAGTTTTTAATTTAGGATTATTTTATCTTGTTTGTTAATTAAAATTTTCCTGTTTCCGTTGGAGTCTCTTTAGTCTCAGTATTTGGTTGCTGTAAGTAATTTAAAACATCTGTGGCATATTCATAGATTCTATTATTAATCATCCCTCAGCCCCTATTTAAGTAACATAGGTATACTTTGGCTTTTTTTAGAAGGCCCTTCAGGTGCCAGAATTTGATGATACTTATATAAAAATATATATGAATGTATTTACATACGCGAAGGAAAGTTTTTATTATGGCCAAAAAATTATTTCGAGGATTGATTGACTGTCAGTTCTATCTATAGTTCTCTATAGTAAAAAATAAATATTTAAATGCAAAAAAGTGCTTAATAACGAAACTTCCTTCATAATAAGCTACTGCGAAATGGAGGTGTTGTACTTAAAACGAGATGATTAAAATTTGAAATACTAGTATTAGGCATAGGTCTAATGATAAGAAAACTTAAAGAGAAACTATCTTTATTATTATATAAAATATTATCCCGTACTTCCTCGTACAAAGTACATTAGATTGGGATGACCATACATGCCTATTTTACGACGACCTTTTCAGATGTAATTGTGATCATCTTTATCCTATGCTGTCAAATGTTGCTTTCTTAATTAAACCTATAATTTTTGCCATAGCACACGCCCAGCTCAGTAATAAAAATATTGCCATTGCCACGCTAACATTGACAGCAAGTACAAATTAATATCTTCTTCATCTTGACTGAATCTGCAAAAAACATCACTCAGCAGACGTAGGCCGATGCCTATTTGATCTAGTCACCAGTTAGTAGATCTACTATTATTTTAACAATTCTACTGTTTTTACCTATTGTTAATAGACTTTTTGCAAATTCAGATCTTTGTTCCTTTAAGAACTTTTTGTTTGATTGCCTTTTCTTAGTGACATTGCCACTACTGTTTGAACATGTATTGTGTCCATTTACTGATAGATTTTGTTATTTTGATTTAGTAATGCCGAAGAAAGGACCGACCCAAATGAATTACCTTAAAGATCCTCGTCTGGCCAGAGTGTCTGCCTCTGATGCTCAGCCATATAGCGTGAAGAAAAACCGATGCAGCGATCATGTTTATGCCTGTATGCTAGAGCACCTTGCCAATGTTATTTTTACTCATCATTTAGGGCGCTGATACAATCTCAAACTAGTTTGAAATCAACACTTGCGGATTAACCACTTTAAGAATTAACTGGCTGTCAGACCATATAGTAGCGCTCCTACCTAGATCGTTTCGTCTCTTCACTTTTTTAACATACGACTAACTTTCATCCAAGTCGTATCTTGGAATCAGGGGATCATTTGCCTTCCCGTGAAGGAAGCTTCAACTAGTTTGTCCAAAACTTTTGATAATCGGCGCCCTACTGTATGCTTGTCGGCGCTTAACTATGTATCAGTCTGTAGGTTACAGACCTAGCCATTCCTTGTGTAATGTATATAAATATGAAGCATTGGCAGATTTGGAAAATCTCCCATTATTGCCGTTAGAGGGGTTAACCTCATCACACCTATGGGACTGGTAAGCTAGCCGCATAATATTTTGGCAGCTCCCACCTGTCGCCACTTCGACCACTATACTGGTGCTTCATATACTACTATGGTCTAATTAATAATATTTAATTTCCTAATTCAATAATTATGTATAAATATAATTAACCAAGAGCCAATGCTGACGAATTACATGTAGGTCTTAAGTAGGGCTATACCCCAAGATATTTCGCTTCTTGAGATATGAATCCCTTCTTTTCCAGCACTAATGGCCACAATTTGTGTTTTCTGAGCATTTATTGGCAGTCGATCTTAGTTGCACCAAATGCCGGCTAGAGTTAGAACCGTCTGCATTCCTTCTGTTAGAACCTTTAAATATATTATGGTGAAGGTGCTTTTTGAGTTATTTTGGTGTTACATACTCCTGGAATACTGAAGGATAATAGGAAATTGTATATTTGATTTTAAATAAGTTTGAACAGTAAGCAAGGTATATTTAAAACTGTTTCCTTTCCATTTTGCTACAAATATTACTACCCTGTCATAAAAGAACTTACTAATATTAACCGATATAAGCGTATTTGCGTTTAAATATTAAACTCTATCATCACCATTCAAGAGCTGTATGAACAAAACCAAAAATTAATCAATCATTGAAAAGGGGCGTTTCATTCCTTCAAAGTGAATTTTCACCGATAAGAAGATACTCTTGCATATCTAAACACACTCTACATCCCTACCAAGTTTTATCAAATATCTTATCACGTCACCGAAACACAACAGTGAATCATAAGATAATTTAATTAGAACAATACGAAACCTACCACAAACAAATGTGTGTGCAAATAATCAATGTCAATTTCAGATGCTGTGTGAACTGAAAATCCAATTAACGTTATATTTGGAATTGAATCTGATTAAATTTGATTTGATTAAATATAATATGCATTAATTTAGTCATCTTCCTATTTATACCAGCTTGATTCAAAAAGAAAAAGATCTTTTTGATGTTATTAGATGTATTAATATAAATGCTTAAGATTGAAATAACATTTTAAGCCTGAAAACATTGAAATGCATGTTTCGTATTTAAAAGAAAAATGAATACATTTTAACCGATAAATGATGTCTTCTATGTATATTGATCATTATCATTGATATTCAGTGTTTTTAAAAAAACAAAGATTGAAAATATTTTAAAAAAGTGGTCGATTATAAGCAATTATAGCAAAACTATATCATTATATTACCTTTATTAACTGTTTAACTTCATTTATAAAGCAGAGTTTATGAGCTGTTAGAAATGACACTAGGTGCTATGAAATACCCGGGTTTGGTCATTATAGCAATCCCAGATTCTAAAAGTCACACTGAAAGAACACCTGTTAATTCAAATATAGCTCAATTTTGCTTTTATCGATAGTGCTCACATTTACTCACAGTCTTAATGCGCCAATCAGATACACCAAATGCTGCAACCTGATGCTATATTGTAGTTATAAGAAATACTTTCTAAAGACGCCCAGAATTTTTTGTCACAGTCTAAGGGTTAGAAAATATAAGCTTGGACAATACACAAGGATTTTTCTGAAATCTATGCCATTGCGATGTGTGCTAGAATGATTTTGAAGAACCTCAAACGCAAATCAACAAAAATTATTGTTTAGTAAAACAATCTGTGAAGAATTAGATCTTTTTTTATTCCCTATCTGTCCTTTTCTGAAATACTCTCAATACCAACAATAAGTGGCATTGTGTCTGGCGATTTGCCGAAGTAGTTGAAACTGACATAAAGCAGTCTATTTCATATAATTTATATAATGTTGAAATTTCCAGTAAACTGTGGGATAAATTTGCTTCCGTAGTTGTAGAACGGAGCGAACCGGGTGTAGAGAGCAGATAACCACTTTCCTAGTTGAAATTAACTCAAATTATCTTAATGACCACCGTATATATGCTTAAGTTAAACTTAACTTAAATATTTGCTATTTTGTTTTCCATATATAACAATCGACTTCCGTAAAAAAAAAGACGGCTTAAACTGTGATCTCTCTTAGAATTTCTTGGTTGTTAGCTTCACTATGTTTTTTACATTTTTATTTATTTCACGATTTTATACTTTAAATTCAACACCCTCCAGGAACACCAAAGACTTGATCGAAACGTCGCTGATAATTAATTTCTGTAATATAAATACAAAGGATATTACTCAAAACAGTTGCCTTTTTCTCATCAAGGTAATAAGAAAATGAGTAAAAAAAAAATCTGTCGCTAATAGTATCAGAATTAGAAAGCTTCAAAAACAAGATATGCCACCGAGAAAAATGAAAATACTATTTCAACAATTTTTGTAGATTTAAATATTAATGCATTGATGTAACCATTAAATGATAAAATTGCAGTTATGACGGCTGAGTGCCTTAAAGCCTTGTTTAGGGTTTTAACTATTCCGTAGTCACGAGGATGATTAGCGGATATGATTTGGCTAAGGCGGACGGAACATATAAATGCTTATTCTTTATCAAACTAATTAAAAAAAAAGATAAAATTAGCAGTTGTTTATTGTAAAAGTGTCGGTATTCAAATCAATGAGATTGAAGTTTCAGCAACAAAAAAAAATATTCACTTAATTATATAATTTTATTTTTGTTTGAAATTTTTTATTAGCCTAATAAGTAATTAAGTGCAAATTAAGGAACGACAATAAAGATAAATACTTTATATCATTATTAATTAGTGTTAATTAAATCGGTATGTCATATTAGACAGGTATGTATTAGAAATTGATTTCATTATTTATTTATCCAACAAAATAAGCGGAAAAATATACATAGAGTTCCCCGATTCAGCAAACAAAACAAGACGTTTTAATGATCCCGACCGCAAACGATTCCTTTAGAGCTACAAAATGGTTTTGATGAGGACATTCTGGCTATCTCAGGAAATACATATAGGAATGAGAACTGACCCAGTACAGAAATTTTTAATTATTGGGCGTCCATCTACGAGTATTAAGCGTAACAAAATACCTAGAGTTCTAAGACGTCAAAATTATCACCGTCTTAGTGACTTTGACAGGGGTAGAATTGTTGCCTATCGAGATGTTGGTTTATCCTACCGCGAAATTGACCACGTGTTAATTGTGTTGCAATGACGCTATTCATTCATTCATTCATTAGGGTGTGCACCTATAATCCAGGCACTTGAGCTAGGTTCTCATTGTACCGTCCCTATTAAATCTCTTACTTCCACTCGAGCAACTTAGTGTTCTCTATAAAGCCCAGTATCCTGTACAGGGGAAACTTGAGTACCTTCGAGGGCTGCAATTGATATATTGCGAAATATTTCTCCCCGAGTACTTTCAATTTCTCACATGTGCAGATTACATCTAAACTCGTTTCCTCCTGTAGTTCGCATCTTCTGCACCTGTGTTGTGTAGATGCTTTTTCAGGGGATAGTGTCCAGTTACCAGCCCAGTAATGGTTTTACCTTCTTCCTTGCTGCGTCTAAGTAGGTTATCAGAGAATCTCGCATCCCCATCCTCTATGAGCGCTTTAGTATGGAGTTGACCTTCAGTCGACCTCTATTTCATTGTACTTTCTTTATCTAGCCAGGTACAGATTTCCCTTCCTGCAGAGTCCTTAGTAATCCCACATACGGGATCTGGACGTACACACCGAAACTATACAATTACAATTACACCTTTTAATTTGACGAGAAATTATTGGTAATGCGAAGATTAAATTTAATTTAAATGTGTAAACAAAATTAAAAAAAACCAAAAATGAGTTTTTGACACTAAAATATGACAAAGGAAACAATTTCCAGCTTATAAACACGCCAGAATTTTTCTATCACTCCTAAGCCTGAATAAAGTGTGGAGGAAAGTTGATGATTGTGGCAAAACCGAGAAATAAAAGAATTGTCAGATACTTTTGTACTATACTCTAAACCGGCATCGTATACGCTCCGCCCACTCCAGTACAATGTGCGCAGAATGATTCACTATTTGAGATTTTTGTTAAGTTTTTTTTTTGTACCCTATTCTATCAGCGAATGCTGACTGTTCCTGTGGTTAACTAATAAATTATTTACTGTTAAACTGACAGATCGTTTCTATTCTTTGATTTTTCTGAAAATTTATTATCTTCTTCTACCAAATATAACACGTGCTATAATTAAACCTATAAAAAAATAAACTGTCGGTGTCATTAGGGGTGAATTTAGTTCATTAAGGGAGCAATTTCTCACAACTAGACCTTTCAAAGCAAGAACCGAAATTTACTATATTAAGTATTAGTGGCGGTCCGTGACAATATTGAACGGTGGGGCCAATCTCCGGCGAATTCCCTCCCACTCTCTCCCATTTTTTTTGTATTAATTTTACAAAGTTTTGAATATTCGTGAACCCAATTTTTATTGCGGGGAAGTGCTAAAGCGAAGTCCATATGCGACTGTTCTCTACATATGTTTCTACTTTCAACAGTCAATTTTCGACGGTCGTTAACGTCTGACTAACACGCTTGCCCACCGTAATAGTGGGAGACCCTTCTCGCACAGTGCCGAGCACTTGACGAGATGACTCGATCAGCCAGCGGGCAGCGGGCCACGAACGGCTGCCCCACTTCAATGTGATTTTTGTATATACTGCGACCATACCCTCTTCCGCTACTTCACGCGGATACCTACAAACGTCTGAAATCAGGGGCCAATCTAGACGTGGCTCCAGTTCGCCGCTTATCTGCATAAATAACTACAAAGCGCGTTTGGTCGCATCAAATAATGGTAATCGCAACGATAGTTCTTAACACTTAAATGTGTGTGTGTGCGTATTTTTATCGGTATTTTTACAAGAAATAAAAGCTTCTTAATGATAAATTTGTAATTTGCAATGGTAGGGGCATGGCCCCATGGCTCTTTAAGAGGGTATACTGTTAAGTATACCAACGGATGCTAATTAAATAGAAAATTAAGTAGTAACCAACTGTTCTGATTTATTGAATATCGATTTGTTCGATTTATTAAATTGGTTCAGTTTTTGATTGAGAGAATGATAATTTGAACCCGAACTATTAGGGAACATCATTAATTTTTAATTTAAGTCATACATTCGCATACAAAACCGAGATAATTCAATGAATCGTAGTAATAATGTTGATACCTATTTATGTATCGAAAAAACAGTTTCTCGCATCTGACTCCATTAGTTATTCATTTTGTAACTACAACGAAATTGTAATCGTCCTGTACATGGTAATTATAAAGAGATACAGAGTTTGCATTGAAAAATTCTCTCCAAGTTTATTTACATCCGATGCGATTTTAATACGATTTTCCTGGAAACGATTTGAACAGTGCATACTCTAGAATCTGGAACATGACTGTATGGACAATTAGGGAACGACCGGCGTATGAAATATAAAGGTTATTTGAAAGCTTACGAAGACAAAAGAATTACATGTACCAATCAAAAAAAGGGTCATTAGTGCGTGATTGAACTCAAACTGGGTAATGGCGTTCGCGGCACTGAATCGCCCTATGTTCGCATAATCTTAATAAATGTCCTTGCAGACAGGATAATTTATGCAACGAATTAAATGAACGTGTACGCAAAAGCCGTTGTATCTTAAATTGGATACAATCTTCTTCCGCCGTTACCTGAACAGTCTTTTATTAGCTCCTTGCTTGAAGTAGCGCATCCGTGAGTTGGGAACGTTTGTATATGTACCTAAAACGAGGAAAACCAGCTGCCCTTTGAGAGGGCGCATGGGGACACTTAGAGGGATAAGAAAACGACGTTGTTCCTCTGTGGTCAAAAGTAAGAGGATATGACAAACACGAAATTTTAGGAAATCACTTCCGCACCGTTATTTTCTTTTTTGTAAAATATTTTTGAAGAATAGTATTTACAAATATTTTACGAGTCGAATTCTTACCAAAGTGAACGTGATGTCTACAGGTTTTTCGACGTGGACTAACATATCCGGTTATATAAAATACTCCCCGGAAAAGAAAACAAGCGTTGAAAAATTAAAATCGCATTTTATCATGGTTTTCCTTCTAAATTCGTATTTTGTCCAGCTAAATGTTTTTCTTTTAGAGCATTTAATATACTGACTGGTTTATTATTTTTAGAATTAAGTGTAGGCGCTGACAGAACATAGGAGATAATTAGGAATACGTTTCTCAACATGAACAGATTTTGCGTTTCAATGCTCATCGAAGCGACTTACAAAACATAAACAAGGAAACACCAGTGGAAGAGAGATAAATCAACAAACGCTCAAAAATATAAGACATTGCGGATTTAGACAATCTTGTATTGTGCGACTTTGATATGCTTCTTTTTTTTGTTATGGGAACCGCCTGACGTGGCGCTTCTGGAAACACTGCAGCCACAGTATACAACCAGCACGGACGATCTCGCAAAATTCTTTGTTCTTTTGTGGTCCGTTTTCAATGACCTTCAAGCCTAGCTGTCATTTTGTAAGGCTGTTGCCGGCAATTTTCAAACATGTAAAATAATTTATATTTTAAAGAAAAATAGAAAGAAAATACATTATAAAAACCCACAAATTTATACGTTTTTATTGTGATTTTATTGCAAATATTTCTGAGCAGCTTATAGTAATAAAAAACACTATTCTAGTGAAATAATATTTGATTAAGTGATACAAATATTTGCAAGTGTTTTACAATAATTGAGTTCACATTCGTTCCTTTTTGTGAAACTAAATCTTTATTTATATATTTTATAGTAAAATTTATTCTTCCAGGAATAAATATGTTGTGGTTCTTTTAAAATAAATTAACAAAACTGCAACGACGTCGGTGGAAGGGTTTTATTGTATGTACGCTGCGCTGCTATTGGAATATCACATGTAATGTTCTTCCTCTTCTAACAGTTAACGGTACATGTAGTCAAGTGCCCGTTTGTATATACATTTATTAACAGATAAACCTGCTTACCTCGTATGTCGTGGCCTGTCCTCGCTCTGATAATAATAGTGAACTTTATAACCTTCAATGCCACCTGATAAGATTTCTGCAGGTAATCGTGCTCCATCATTTAATAATTAATATAAGATGCTTTCCATTTATCGTCTGGATCACTTCACTTCCGTTTTGTGCGTTAAGCTACGAGTTACTTACTACTACTTACTACGAATGACATAACCTGATAACATAACTAAATGAGTTTGATGTGAACAGTTCGTAACTTAATAATTAATATAACTATGTCCAAATTATAATCCCGTTTGTTTTGCCCATTGCCAAAACCTATAACGCATTCATCGAAGGTTCCTACGACTAATTTCTTATAAAACAACAGGAGACTATCCACCAAGAGGCGCTAACTTGGTTAATGTTATGTCTGAGATTCATATTGGAACTTTGGCCAGCAGGCTGAGTACCGATCGAATACTTTATTGAAAAGCTCAACAAAACTGACTGCTCATACTTATTGGAAAAAAATCAAGTAAATGTATCACGGATGGCATCAGAAAGCACGGAAACCTCTCAACTCTTCAGACAAATGCCATAAACTGGACACCAGTTACGCTAATATTTCGTAACGCAAATAAGCACCTGCCGGATATTTTTCGTTAAACTTGTGCATATCATACTTTGTTATTATTATGATCATTGTTAAAGTTATTTTTATGTAATCTATTGTTATAATGTTGCATCATATCTTAAATTCTTCTTAAAATATAAATGGAAAATGTTATCTAGTTGTGTCTGTTGTTTTTTTCAGAGACATTTCTAGACGCCAATAGCATAGAAATGGTAATCTAGCAATCATAAAATATCGATTCCCGATGTAATAATATTCAGTTGCACGTCCGTGCACAGTTTCCATTTCACTTATGTACCAGTTAAGTGCGAAGCAAGCGATAATAAAATTTCTGAGTTCATTCTGAATAATTGCATTAGCGTTGTACAGGACGTCGCAAAGTCCAATGCAATTTTTTTCCTATACGGAAATTCATAATTTTAAAAGGCTTCGAGTCGGGCAAATAACAGAAGTCCATGCAAATTGAAATCGATAAATTTTTCTAATTAAGTTTACATTTGTTCACCGTGCGATCGAACACCGTGAGAAAAAAGAATAAACTTACCATTTCCATTCCCTACTAAATAAGGCAGTATTTTTAGAAACAACCAAGTTTAGCTTTCCAATTAGCCAAATGGTTTAGAAAAACTATATATATATTGTTGTGATATTATTGAATTCATTATTGAATTGGAGATTAATATTTTGATTGTATTTATTATTTTATTTTGAATTCCATACCATTTTTTAAATAATGAACAATTTGTGTTGCAAAAAAAAATGAATACTAATGGAAATTTTAAAATTGTTCTTGATATTTTGAAATTATTATTATTGCTATTATTTTGGACAAATGTTAAACCGTTCAAGAGCGACAAACAAACTGGAATGCATCCCTGCAACAAATTTGAATTTGAATGAATTTGAAGTAGCAATATGAGGACAGGCTCATGGGTTACCATGGAGTCTGGGTTGTTAAGGATACCAAAATTCGATCTTGTAAACTGTGGAGGAATTTTAAAGAGCCAAGGTGATTTATTAATTGGTAGATAAAGATGTATGTATCTATGTATGTAAATAGAAGGGTGGTGTTACACTGCGACCTAAAAGATCTGTTGTGTCCCCTATTCTTGCTGCTTTACAGCTGGCCTTCCAATCCTATTCCTTTCAGAAAGTGTAGGATGTCAAAGGGCCCCAATCTAGGTAAGTCATTCGATTTCACATGCTCCCAGGTGCAATGCCCTCGAGTTGTACAGTGCTACGCAGTTTGAGAGGAGATGGATGGGTGTTTCATCCTGTTCCCCACAAAATCTGCATTCAGGATCTTTTTTCCAATCCAAGCTTACTCAGGTGTCCTTTCAGTCTACAATGGCCTGAAAGTATTCCTGTTAATATCCGAACATTTGTTCTTACTCAGGTTGATGCATTCTGTAAACCTCTTCTGGTTATAAGTTCCCACAAGAATTTTACTTTGCCTCATTCTCTGGAGATTTTCCCAGTAACTGGATTTTCTCTACTCCATTTCTATTTTTAGTTTCTTCAGTATTGTACTGCTACTTAACCCGCAAAAGGGTTCAGGCCCTACAAAAGGCATTCCAGACCCTTTTTTTGCGAGGTTATCCGTTATTTCGTTTCCTTCCACTCCTGTGTGGCCCGGAACCCACAGGAGGATTACTTTATTTCTTTTGCCTAGCTCATTTAATTTCCCTAGGCATTCCCAGACCATCTTGGAACTGATTTCATATGAGCCCAGCGCCTTGATGGCTGCTTGACTATCAGACATGATGATAATCTCCTGCTTCCGATAGTTTCTATCCATATTGAACTGAACACATCTTCCAATAGCGTGTATTTCCGCCTAAAATATACTTGGGTATTTTCCCAAGCTTTCGAAATATGTAGTTCCAGGCCCATATATTCCTATTCCAGTTCCTTCTGCCGTTTTGGAGCTATTAGTATACCATTTGATGGCATTTCTATTCAAGTTCAAGATGGTGTTATGATCCCACTCGCTCCTGTTACTTAACTTTGTGGTGAATTCTTCACAAGCTAATTTTTTTTAACATATCAGCCCGGGCATATCCAGGTTTGATCACCGTCAGGAGATTGAGGCCTATGCCTAATCATTCCTTCCTTGACCATTCTTAGTGCGGTTCTATTCGCCACGCCCTCTACTACAATGTGGAGGGGCAAGATCCAATACTACTTCAATAGCTGCTGTTGGGTAGGTTCTCATAGCCCCCGTTATGCATACACATGCTAATCTTTGCACTTTCGAGAGGTTAGTTCTCGGGGGCCAGATTAGTTCTTTTGCTCCATGCTACTGATGCATAGGTGATGATCGGTCTCACTATCGCTGTATACATCCAAAGCAGTATTTTTGGGTTGCATCCCCAATTTTTTCCTGCAAAGTTTCTGCACACCATCAACGCTCTTTTGTCCTTGTTGGTTACTTCAAGTTCATGTTTGTTCCAAAAAAGAATTGTCTAGGATAAGGCCTAGATATTTAACCTCCGCTCTCCAGTTTATATTTTGCCCATCCAGTTTTATGGTTCTAAGATTCGATTTTCTTTTCCTGGTAAATGCTACTAGGGTTGTCTTAGTGGGGTTGACATTGAGTCCCATCGATTGACACCATCTTCTCGTGAAGTTCAATCCTCTTTGAACTATGTCACAGAGGGTATTCTCAAATTTGCCTCTTGCGTATATGACAATATCATCAGCATACCCTTGACGAGATATGCCTAGATCCTTCAATCCGCATAAGAGTTCGTCTACTATTAGGCTCCACATAAGTGGGGATGTAACTCACGTAAGTCACGCCGTCTACCCCCCTATTAATTAATGCTTTTTTGACAGACTCGTGTGGAGTGTTGTCAAAAGCACCCTCTATGTCTAGAACGGCGCACACTACGGTTTCTTTATTCGTCAGGGCATCTTTGATTTGGGCCGTCAGCTCCACTAATGCAGTCTCAGTGGATTTGCTTGTTTGATAGGCGTGCTGACAGGGGTGCAATGGCACCCGCTCCAAGATGTCTGTTCTGATCTAGTTATCTACAGCCTTTTCCACCGTTTTCAAAAAGAATGATGTGAGGCTGATAGGTCTGTGGGATTTAGGGTGCGTAATGTCCGTTTTCCCTGCTTTTGGTATAAAGGTGACTTTAGCCCTTCGCCAGGCTTCCGGAATGTACCCCAACTCCAGACTACTTCGGCTTATCCGAATCATGTGAGGAAGGATTTCTTCGTGCCCTTTTTGAAGTAGGACTGGAAAAATCCCGTCTAGTCCCGGTGTTTTGAACGGCTGAAAGGTATTGATGGCCCATTTTAACCGTTCGCTGCTACATATGTGTCTTGCCACTGTAGTAGCTTCTTTATTTGGTCTTCTATATATCTCGGAAGGATTTTCCGAGGTTCCCACTTTGCTTTCGGGAAAGTGGGGTTCTAGAAGGTGGAGAGCTCTTTCTTCTTCACTTTCAGTGCAGCTTCCATCTGGCTTTCTTAGTGCCATTCCTGAATCGATTCTACCCTTCGCCATTACCTTGTGAAGTCGCGAAGCGGTAGGTGTTGAATCGACTTTCTCGCAGAACTTTCTACAGCTATCTCTTTTCGCTTTCCTAGTAGCTTTATTGCAGGAAGTAAGCTTCTCGGTGTAACTCTGCCAATCCCCGTTACGCTTGGCCTTGTTAAAGAGCTTCCGCGTATCGGATCTTAATTTTGACAGATGGCTGTTCCACCAAGGTGCGTCCTTACATTCTTTTGTCTGCTGAACAGGACAGCTCGAATCGTATGCTTGGAGTATGGCCTTCACCTTCTTAAGGTCGTTTTCCAGATCCAGATGATGCCTGGCCTTTCTGGATTTGATGACCTTTAGATTGCTTCTTAGATTGGTTCTGTAGTTGTCCAATTGTTTTATTAATTTCTCTCGTTGTCACCCTCTGATTGTACCTCAAAGGTTTGTGCTAAGCTTCGTTTTGTCTTCTTCAGTGATAGAAGCCTCTCAGGTTTCTACCGACATCTGGGGAGGTATAGGGTGTCGACGTGCGGTTTGGAATTTCATTCCCCCGCACGTGGCAGTTCCACTCCCTTCCAAGCTTTTAGCTTGGTACCTTTAGGCGGACGCCATTCGGCGGAATGTGGTGTTTCACATTCAACCAGGATCAGCCCTGGCCTAAAATGAATGCCTTTGAATTGGATCTTATGCTCCCATCCGCCGTACATCTCTTCCACTAAAGCGTCCTCCAACGCCGTTTGCTCGTTCACACTGAGGGTGACCTCAGGGAACGCCCTTGGCAGGATTGCAACTTTCTCCACATTTTTGACAGCCATCGCATAGCTGTCTTTCATGGAGCCAGGGGTGGCGCTTTTACCCACTTCCTGTTTTTTTTCCTCTTAAGCGGCTTTTGAGTTGGAGTAGTCTCCTTCCTCTTCCGCTTAAGAGTTTCGGCCTTGTGTTCTAAGGCCTTCTTCCTCGCTTCCTCTGGTGCAAGCCCTTCACTGAGGTAGCGCAGGTACCATTTGCACCCTGCTCCGCTGAGACCACGTCGCAACGGATCGTCCCTACCTCCAGGTTGTCCTAGTTCGGGTAGGGGGGTTGGTTAGATAAAGATGAATAAATAACAAAATTGAATATAATCTCTAAATTATTATCAGAACCAGTTTTTAGGAGCAAGTTATCTAATTTGAAAATAATAATGAAGTTAATTAGTGTTAGCGTGTTTATAATTTGATTTAAGGTTAAATACATACGGAATTGAGCTTCAGCGTGAAGACAAGAGAGAAACGCGGATCCTGGTTAAGAATTAGTGCAATTCTAATCTAAGACGGATTCAAGGTATAAATTAAAATTTAATAGACCGCATAATAAAAGTTATATCATCAAACACAAATTGTTACAATACATACATTGCCATGCGACCATCGTTCCGGATGACATGACATATGATAGTATCTAATAGCACTCGAAATTAAATTAAGCGAACTAATTTAGATTGATTTTGGTCCAATCGGAAGAAATCAAAAAAAAATAATGTACACCGTTTCACTAGGAAAATATGCCACGGTCTTATATAATATTACTAGTGTAAAGTTAGCAATAGTTTCTCTTCGGCCAAATTAATGTAATACAATAGCGTTCTGTGAATAAAAGCAGTTGACACGGCATTGCAATAAGTTGAACACACAATATTCTTACAAAATAACGATGTTCTTATTCATAACCATCCACTACTTATTTTGACATCGTTCGTCACCTTCAATTGCAAATTTTATTCGACAGGCGTGTTAAGGGGTGTCCAAAGATCGTTTAAAAAAAATATAAAAATGGCGATATTTTTGTAACGAACTCTATAAACAATCAAAGTTGATCTCGATCCTTCTAAATGCACGCATCACCGTATACATTATATATTTTGTTTGCCAGACGCGTTAGGGGTGTCCAAAGATCATTTTGAAAAAATATAAAAATGAAATAAAATATGAAATATGCGAAAGGTCACCCGAATATCCCCTAAGCACGCCGCTCTTATGCTGGCTGAAGCGACGGTTGTGGTTTGATTTGGGAAACGGAACGCCTTGTAGTTAGAAATAAAAAAATAAGCGCATATCTAACATCCGTAATAGTCACTAATAAATTATTTGCTTTTGTTATGTTCAAGCAATATTTGAATACCTGTTTCTACTAGCAATTGCTCCTAGTATTTTCAGTAAGTATGGTCACAATAATTGGTGTTTATTTGTATTCTTTCTGTAACTTTGTATCAATTAAGTAATAATAAATAACTAAAAACGGAGTAAGAAAAAGATTACGAAAATAGAAATTAAATTAATTGCAAGTAATAAAAATACAACGAACTCCAGCTGAATTGTGATTAGAACGTATAAAATAAGTAGAAATAAAAGAATTAAAGGGAACAATATCAATCCAAGACAAGCAAGTACTTAAATAAAAATGTACAATTAATACACGATATAATTAATTACACTAATAGGTAGGTATAATGAATAACGGCGTGAATACATCCAGCAAATAATGGTAACCCATACTACTATCTCCCTTTGCAGCTCCTACTTAACTGCTACGTATTCACCTACTCGAGCGATAGATATTAGGTCCCCACTCCCGATTTTTGCGAAGTCGATAATTCACGACGTATTTAGTGGTTGGGGTAGGCTCGGTTTTAGCTATATGCGTGAGATCTGTGTCTGTACCAAAAAATGTCTATAACATGATAACGTCTTTTTACCTTTTGGTAAAAGATTCTGAAATGTATTTTTGAAAAGAAATGGACTTAAAAGTATCATTTATTGAAGTACCTAAACAATACTTGCGGCGCGCTCATTTTGTCAAAGCTATCAACCTTCAAAGCTTTTAATTATATTGTTATAAAAATATTATTTTTTCTAAAAATGATCTTTGGACACCCCTTAACACGTCTGGCAAATAATATTTGAAATTAAAGATGACGAACGATGTCGAAATAAATAAAGTATACGGTGGTTCGTGCATTTAGACGGATCGATCAACTTTGATTGTGTATATCATTTGTTACAAAAATATTGTCATTTTTTTTTAAATCATCTCTGGACACCCCATATCACGTCTGCCAAATAAAATTGGAACTAAAGCTGACGAACCATGTCAAAATAAATATACCCCATGCATTTAATTGGAATGGTTATGAATGTTAAGAACATCGTCATTTTGTAAAAGTATTGTGTGTCACCTTTTACAATGCCATGTGTATTGATTTTATTCACAGAACGCAATTGTATTACATTTGGAATTAATATAACCGAAAAAAAATCTATTGCTAACTTCACACCGGTCGCAATATTGCATTGTGCGAATTGAATCAATCATAGGACTTATGAACATACGCGGATTTAGGTATATTGCGACAGATAGCCAGCTGATACTGAAGGCACTAGTGAACTCCAAGATACAATCAATACTTATTTGGGAATGTATTCGGGAACTAAATAACGTGACAGATAAATTAAATAAAGTCACTTTGCTGTGAGCGCCCGGACATTCAGCAATCTAAGCAAACGAAAAAGAGCTAGCAAGAAAGAGAATAGGTAAGGAGTTGGGTCTAAGAGAAACACAAAAAAAACACTGGAAAAATACAACCAGGCAAATTTATGGTACGATTTTTATTAAGGAACCATCAAAGCTGAAGAACTACTGCAAGTCAGTAGGATTACCTTCGTATCGCAATAGGTCTCCCAACTGGACGCTGTACACTGAAAGGACACCTACAGAAAATTAGTATCACCACTAGAGATACCAACTGTAGACTGTGTAATGAGACAACAGAGAACGCATATCACATTCTCTGTGAATGCGAGACTCTGGACGTAAGAACACAGGCAACTTTTGCTAAGCCAAAAATGAACCCAGATAATTACTTAGATCAACCAGCCAGAGATCTGTAAGGATTAGTGCAGCATACTAGGTTCCTAGAATAGCTGGTATAATTTAGCTGGGCAAAAGAAATGGGAGAATAAATACAAAAAGCCAAAAAGCTGCAATGTTTCCAGAGACTCCATGTCTGATCCACCCCACAAAAAAGCCTTTAAGTTCCTGTATCTTTAAGAGAAAAGGTTTACGGATATCCATGTATAAGATTATCTTTTATTATTTTACGACCCTCTATCGCGTGGTACTAGACATTGCTTTTTATGTCACAAGATAAGTTGCTTTATATAGATTTCTTGAAGTTCTATTACAACATCGCTCATCATTGTTATAAGCAAAAACGGGTTCCGTAATCCTTATGTTAGTTCTCCATTTACTGCAGAATAGTTGGAGGAGGAAAATTATTGCATAAATTAAATCTCATTTGCACTCGTAAAAATAAGAAATAAAGTTTATCTGACTGAAGCACCAACAATGTTGCAAGCGATATATACAGCGTTTGAATAGATGTGTGACACGAATTCTGAATTCTTAAGGCAAAAGGGCGCCAGATGAAGCACGCGTTATTTAAAATGAAAAATGCACCAAGATAAGCGACAGCGAAATATATATTGTGCTTGTATGTGTAAATGTAAGTACATAAACTAAGCTTTTTATGGGCAGTACCGTTCTCCCACATCTCACATTTATGCAAAGCTCTTTAAACTCAGTCCCTAATGTGTCTTAAGGAACTAGCTGTCTTTTATCATGACAAAGATAACAAGGCGAGTTGAGAATGAGACATTTAATATACGGTAATAAATTTTTTAGAACAATTTATAAAAAAAAAGTATGGCAGCTTTATTTCTGGTCCATAATTTTGAAAGTATAACATAATATGAAGACAGCATTATTTGACGAATATCTTGTCTTTAAGATGATGATAGATAATGATGCTAAACAGAGGAGACACGCGTCATTTATACATGCAGGAGTAAGCAGTATGAAACTGCTTTATTTCAGTCCTTTAAGTAATAAACGCTAGAAACCGATGATAGGTGAGGTCAAAATATAGGCCCATTGAAACGAGAAAGAATATTCAAACTGAGTTACAGTCAATACAAAAATAAGATATAAGAAAGCCTAGATGAAAGAGGGGTAAACTAAAAGTTAATACAAGTCATTAGAAGTTTATATAAAGAAAAGGAAAACTGCGTAAGACACATAGGATATAGAAATTTATAAAGCGAATCGATAACAGAATGTAGGTATGCAGACAATATAATAATTATTGCGGAAAAGGAAGACCATATAGAAAGTAACTTGCAGACATTAAGACAACCGTAAGCATTTTGATTCAAGAGGTTTTTCCTTTTCTTATAACATTTATTCATTTTAGACTTAAGCGTAAACACAACAAAATCCCATGATCACTTTTAATCGAAATGAAAATGAATTATCTCCCAAACCCCATGCTCTCAGGAGGGGGATTTGCCGTTAGAATGTTGTAAATCCTAGTAGTATTGGGAGTTGGTCGCAGTGACCATCCTAGCACTCTAGTGTGCCGTTAAAGAAATTGTCCTTTCAATGGCGATGACTTCTATCGGATGTTGATCTGGTAAATATACCAGATTAGTATGTTACGATCGTAGTTTCCAGCCTATTTTGTGCGAAATATTATCTGTTAGTGGAATAAAATAGGAGATGCGCCATCTATGCGACAATTTCTCTACTACACATAAGTATATATACTCATCTGCCGTACTATATGGGGAGAAAACTCCTATACGAAAATAAAATGCGATATTTATTTTTACTTCCACGTAAATATTTAGTTATATTAATAAATACTGCGCTAGCTTCAAATAAATCTACTAATCAAATTATTTGTTTGATTGAATACGGGAATATTTTTAATATTTCTAAATCAAGTAAATAATTTAGTAACTGTAAGCAAATGCATGAAAAATGGTTGAAAACAACAAGATCGTTTTTCCCGTGTATAACAGGTTTAAAACCTTTAAAACACTATCTACTGCTGTGAAGTTCCTTGACTTATAAGTAAATCAGCACTAACTAAAAAGATTCCAATTACCTCTGAAATTTATTTAACCTCGCGCAAAAAATATTCACTTTTGTTCATTATTATTTGTGTATATGAGACTTATGCACGTGAGAACACGATTAAAATTAGAATACTTCCGCGTAAAACAGCACTCATCTTGAATGCAGGTGCATGCATTTTCCATTAAAAGGCAAAAGTTTTAAATCAATGTATACATGCGCTTTCACGCAAATAAACCAAAACGTTCGATTTTTTTATTTAAAATAATATTTATAATTCAATAATATGATAACGTACTTAAAAGAAACTAAAATATCTTGTTAAATATGTACACAATAATAACAATATAATATATAATGTGTATTGTCTTACTTAAACAGAAGTTATACAGACATTATAAAATATTTATCAAAAATAAGGTGCATTCCATTTAATTACGGTTACTTTTCTTCGAAAAGCATGCGCTAAAAAAGAAAATACTCTTCCGGCAAAACAGCACGCTACTTTCAATTAAAATAAACACTTTTCTGAAAAAAGGTATTCTTTTCGTTGAACATGATAAAAACCAAAAGTTATAAAACTTTTCATTTAATGCAATCTCTTTTCTCAATGTACATTAATTCTTTTTAATAGATGTTTTGAGGCATTTTTTCAGATTGCTGGAAACGTCAACTAGTTAAGATTATTCCTAAACCGGATTAAACTGATTTCAGATCCAAGCAGTTAGATAGCTTAATTTTATTATAAATATAGAATTTTTTATGCCATTAAAAATGCTATTAATGTAGGACAATATGGATTTAAATATAATAGTAGGAGTAAATCAACTGTAGATGCTATAGATAGGGTTGTAAATTTTGTTAAAACTGACAAGTTAGAAAAAGCATATAGTAGGATTATGTTGTTAAATATTGAAGGTGGTTTTGATAATATCTGGTGAAAAATTGTAGTACAATTAAAGCGTACAAGTTGGTTAGGTAAACTAGCTAGAATCGCTAGCGGATATTTCTCAGCTAGAGTCGCGATAGTTGAGGAACCGGGAATTAGTATTATACGGGAAATTAGTAAGGGTTGTCCGCAGTATTTGCGATCGAAACTGCGGTATTGGAATATTTTATACGGTACTCTATTGGAAATTATATTACCAAAGAGTTGTGAGATAGTCGCGTACACGGACATTGTTAGTAAAAGCCGGGCAATATATATAATTATAATATAATAAATATCAGACATTAGCATATATTTTAAATTGCAGTTTAGATTATAAATTAAATGTGAAAGTGGATTAATCGCAGGCGGTATTTTTTGGCAAACCAAGGTAACGAAAACCTATATTTAAATTAAGGGAGGGTAGAATTTATATTAATAAATTAAGTTTTAAAGCCATATTCATTACCGCGCAGTTACCGCGAAAGAGGAAATGAGTAATAAAATTAGAGAATCGACTAGTCACCTGGAGTTTAAACGGTATCGCCCCGGTAAATTATAGACTGGGACGATATGGGTGCACACATGTAAAATAGCAGAAACAAAAAATTAATCGGGTCGCGAAAATTGTTAATGGTTAGGGCCGCGAACGCGTAGTCATCCATTTCGGCTGTCGGGGCGTCCGTTATTTCAGGCATATTACCAGTAGATTAACGTTTGACGGATTCTAAATTTGGCGGGTATTACGAATAAAATAGGATTTGAGGATTTAATTACGATGACAGGAATTAAATTAGAAGCGGGCAATTAAAGGAGCGTAGATATAAAGAAGGGTAGATTATTCCGGGAATTCAAAAGTATTACTACAAATTTATAGGCGCTTTTGGAAAGGGTTTATATTTTTTTCAGTTGAATCAAAGGCTATATTATAATATAGAAATCGCATTATCTACCCTAATATAATAATAAAATATCGATTTTACATTATAAATAGTACAACTCAACCTACATAGTTAGGATAGTTTCCCTCGCAATAACCATCTAACTTCTGTATGGAAAAAAACCCAAGTGTTGAAACTGTGAGATGAATTAATAATACTCTTCCTTGATAAACAATCGCCATTCTCGTTGATGAATTTAATTTCTCCTCTTGTTAGATAGATATTAAATATCGCTCTACTATGCTTTGAGTTTCCATGATATTGATTTAAAGTCATATAATTCCTTTACTTTAGTCGTCAGTTAACTCAGACCTGATAATAGTCGAAGACCGAAACTAGTTAGCTACTATTATTCCATTAAACGATTTAGGAAAACTCAACGCGTGTTATTACCCTCCGCCATTCTCATTGTTTTTACAGAATAATGAGTGTATGTTGTTGTTGGCTTACATAGCTGTTGTATTTCCGCGTTTAAATGTGAATTTACAAGGACCGTGATAAAAATATTTTATTAATGACAGACAAAGTTCATACTCCCATTAAGAAGCTTGACGTCTGGATTATTGCCTTTCAAATCAAAAATTTGGATATGTTCCCACTCACTTCGGATTATATGGAGAAACATTTGAATGAGCGAGGCACTATTATTCACCACAGTTTCGATTACCTAAAGATGCATTTTCGTGAGCTAAAAACTCAATTGACGGATTTTTTCCCAGAAGATAAAAATGATTTATTGGGTACTGAATCCGTTTAGTGGAAACGTCGTTGCCGTTGCTAAACTAACAGTTCGGATGCACGACCACTTCATCGAAATGTTTGTCGACAAAACGCTGCAACTGCAATTTACATCTGAAGATTTAAAAACGTTTCGACTTACTCGTCGGCTTGAATATGAAAATTTAACCAGAGAAGCATTGAAACTATTTATCTCCTTTTTCTCGTCTTTTTTTGTGAAGGGAAAATGCTTTATGCACATGGGAAATATATTTAGTCCTGGTTCTATGGTCTGGTAGTGTGGGACTCCAGAGTCTGTCTACCCACTAAAGCTCTCCCAGAATTACGTAACCGGAACCGCCGGAGCATCATCGTCAGTAACATAAGGGTGTCCAAACTACCTCTTCTAAATACGCAGCTTGCCTGTCTAGCCAGCTCTCGGTCTCCTTCAGCGTTTCATGATTTCCACTGATCATTTGTGTATAATCCGCCATTTCCTTTCACAGCTCGTCATTATGGTCATCATGTAGTTAGGCCTTATCTCTAAGCCGATGTGAAGGGAAGCGCTCGCTCGCAGCCAGCCCCATCTCGGACACAAAAAGATGGTGTGTTCCACCGTGTCGACCTCCCCACAATAAATGCAGTCATCTTCGTTGTCTTTGCGAAATCGCTTGGCGTAGGCTCTAAAGACTCCGTGGCCAGTCAGCACTTGTGCCAGATGGTAGTCCAAGCGCTTGTGTTCACACTCACACCGGTCCATGATGTTGGGGATTAATCTCTTGGTCCACTGGGCCTTTGCGGGCCTGCCATTGCCGAAGGGTCGCCATCCTCTGCTCTGTCTGCCCCTTTATATCGCTACGTTCCTGCACTCGAATCCTTTCCTGGCCTGAATCTGCAGATCGATGAGCACGACTCCGGCAACCACCTGCACAGCGTCTCCCGACGCCGTCCTAAGAGCAGCCTCTGCACTCTCTCAAGGACATCCCGATACTTCCTCTTTGCCATGGCCTGGGACCATATGGAGGCGCCATACAGCAAGATGTTATCGATCGCAGAGCACAGTATCACTCTCCTCGCGCTACTCGGACCGCCCATATTTAGCATCAAGCGCATGAAGCTGGCCAGCTTTTCCTCCGCACGTTCCACAGGGTCGGCCCCAGCACCGAACTCTGCGGAACACCTGAGGTGGTATCCAGGTACACTCCTCGTGCGATCATTATCCTTCTGTTCCGTAGATAACTGGATATTAAGTTAATCAGGTACTTAAGAAGTTTCTTGCGCGTATTAATAATGAATTAAGCTGTGACTAGCGGTATTGAACGCATTCTTCACGTCAATCGTCACCAAGGCGCACCACCTGCTGACATATTCCCGTGTAATATTCTGGGTTTCTTCCAGGGCATGAATCGTTGACTGCCCCTTTCTGAAACCAAACTGGTGTGGATACAGACCATCTTTCTCCTCAATTTCTTTAACCAGTCTGTTCCTGATCAGGCTTTCACTAAAAGCTTACTGAGCGTGCTCAGCATGCACAGTGGCCGGTATGAATTCACAAGGTCAGGTGGTTTACCGCTCTTCAGGATTACTATGACCCTGGCCACCTTCCACTCGTTTGGAAATTTCAAAGATATCAGTTCATAACCCCCAATACCCAGTCAGGCAGTGAGCCGGCCACGATCTTTTTTGCCTCCGCAGGTATTTTGTCGACTCCAGCCGCTTTCCGTACTTTGATTCCAGCAGCTACACTCTTCAGTTCAGTGGTCGTGGAAGGTTCTATGGCCTCACCAGCACGCTCGTCGTCCCAACAATCGCGACTAAACGGGAAAAGTTCAGCCGCGTAGGTTCTCCATAGGTTGATGCTTAGGTCGTACGGCGGTAGCCCTCCAAACTTTTTAGCCAGGATCTTATATGCACCCCCTCCCCGCCTCCCAGATGTCGTTGTCCAGCTCTTGGCACAATTCCACCCAGCATTTTTTCTTAGCTTCCTTGATCTGCTTGATTAAGATTTGCTTCCATTCGCGATATTTCCGTTTTTTCGCCAGCACGTCCTCACTAGTCCCGCCATTTCTGGCACCACTACCAGCTATCTTCCTTTTGGCCACGGACGTCTTATCTCTTTGAAAAAGGTTTTTCATCGATGGATGGGCTAAAAACTTAAATACAGGAATCGTTCTTTCATTCGAAAATTGCCTTTGTGTGCTTCTAATGTAATCCACGTATGGAGAAATTTTTAAATTATTTTTTTCTCATTGTTTCATTATTGTTTAAGCTATATTTTGTAGATGCATCAAATTCCAACATCATACTGCTCGTTTGAAAATTGAGTTAAAAATTCATCAATACACAACCGCATTGAATAAATCCACTCTCAGACAAGTAGGTAAATATCCGATCACTCACTTCAACTACATAAATTTGATTATTTGGGAAATTGTTTGTATCGGGTCGGGGACAACGTGGTGCCCATTATCAACGAAGACCGAATGAATTCCATAAAAATGACGGATCAGATCACATAAAAAGACACCGCTATCTCCCTCTAAAAAGGAAACATATTTACAAGTGCTTTTTCTACGCCTATTGGACCCTTTCGAAACACCAGCAATTAGCTACGAATGTGGATCTTTTCTTTTCTACCCTCATAAATAAATCAAACTGGAGTGTTACCGGTTCCCTATTTAATGAGTTGTTTTATGGTTTCGAACGCGTCTAACTCTTTCGGTGATTGTACATTTTTCACTATTAATGAATGATTCAAATCTACCATATCGATAACATGCAATGTGCTCTTTGAATCTATTTGTGATCTGACGCTTTGTTTGTCCAATATTGCACCCACTGCAACCGATTTTGTAAATGCCCGATCTCTCATTGGGGTGGTTTTTAATTAATCAAATCTTATGTAGTGGAGAGTGATCGGATATTTATCTCTATTACTACGCTACAGTCCTTGTGATATTGTTTGATAAGTCCACCCTCCATTCTCATCGCGGTGCCCATTTCAAAAATAAGATTCTAATAGAAATATCTCTTGTTACAGAGCATGCGTCATTATAAAATATATAAACCTAAAATCAATACACCAATAGATAAGGTGCACCATTGTCCTGAATTGCTTTTACGTAAAATGTTGGTATGTCGTAGATGTGTTTGAGAAATTTTCGCAAATAGAAGGCAAAAAGGAATACATCGATAACAAATTTACTTCACTGAATACTCTCGCACGGCACTGTAAAAATCAATATTATCAGAATCACGGAAATATCACCAAAAACTCTCGTCGATACCAAGTTTATGCCACTAAATGGAGTTAAATACCAGTTAAAATTGTAAGAAAATTGTTTGTGATGTACTATTTAGGTAATTTGCACGCATATTTACAAGTGTT